>JAOTNS010004082.1:0-32276 GCA_028476615.1 Culter alburnus | reverse complement strand
CTTTCTGCACTGTTGAGTGTGGTGAAAGTGTGTGAAAGTGTGTGAGCAGCTGCAGTATCAGTTCAGTCACTGTGACTCTGACTGACGGAGGTTTTTGTACGACTCTTTATCACTGTGTGAACACACAACTACTTGGACAGTGTACACTCTGACAGTAATAATGTCCAGCATCTTCAGTCTGGACTCCACTGATGGTCAGAGTGAAATCACTGTTAGATCCACTGCCACTGAATCTAGATGGAGTTCCTGACTGGAGGTGCTTACACGACGAATCAGGAGTTTAGGAGCTTCTCCAGGTTTCTGTAAGTACCAGGACACACAGGGATTCGGGCTGCAGCCTGGAGCTGTACTGAATTTACAACTCATCGTAACAGTTTCTCCTGGTGTTGCAGTTTTCACTGCAGGAGTTTGAGTCACTGTGATCTGAGCTCTACAGCCTGAAAAACAAATCATTTATCAGTCATTAAATATATATTTTTTTTCACATTTTAAAATTGTTTAAAATTATATAATTTAACTTGTTCCAAATACATGCATGCTTTCTGTTTACCTTGTAGTATAAAGCAGTATAAGAGCGTCCAGATGATGATGAAGGTCATGTTGATGAGATTGTTGTGTGTGTCAGTAATGAAGTGTTAAACTCACAGCACTATAAACACTCTCAGAGCACTGAAGCATCTGATCAATATGCAAACACACTCCAGATCATTTACCTGAAGACAGTCACTCATTAACAGACACAAACATCAATTACTGAAGTGAACATCTAGTGATGATGAGTCCTCTCTGAACACAGTGACACTGGTGTGTGTGGCCAACAAGGGCTTCCCGTCCAGTGGTGTATAAAGTACTCGAAAACCATACTTGAGTGAAAGTATAGATATCTTACCAGAAAATGACTTTGGTAGAAGTCAAAGTCACTGTTTAGAAATGTTACTTGAGTAAAAGTTTTAAAGTATATGATATTTTTTCTATTTAAGTACGAAAAGTATTCTTTTGATATTAAACGTACGTATTGAAAGTAGTCAATACTTACGTATTAAGTATTGAAAGTAAAAGTACAAGTAAATGTAAAATACAAAAGGAGCAAAAAATATAATTAAAAATTGTTATACAGTTTGAGCAGCATGATTATGTTCAGTTATAACTCTTTTGTACATTTTATTTCTTTGAATTAAAAAATGGCTAAATGTTTATTGTAATTTTTAAATATAAAAATACTAATATATTAATTATAC
The DNA here is from genome assembly GCA_028476615.1 of Culter alburnus. Classification (NCBI taxonomy): domain Eukaryota; kingdom Metazoa; phylum Chordata; class Actinopteri; order Cypriniformes; family Xenocyprididae; genus Culter; species Culter alburnus. The sequence continues at coordinate 31,038 of JAOTNS010004082.1, read as the reverse complement.
ATTGATCGCTCATGTTAATTCATAGTGCACTATAACTAATGTAAGAGACAACTTTAAAATGTAAAAATGTAAATGTGTTGTGTAAACTTTTATTAACACTTTATATTGTAAAGTGTTACCATTTCATGACAGTCATGATTAAAAATGACCATCTTTACACACAAAGGCATAGCATGGGTCTATTATATGTATACTTTCACACATTATTTGCCTCTATTTGCCTCAAACTCTACGAGGCATCAGTGATAGTTTTTATTTCGCCTCTAGAGGTCGCTCTCGTACTGTATAATGACAGCACACTCTTCTCAGCCGCTCCAGCAACGGACGCAACCCGGAAAATTAAATCAGCCGCGGTTGTGCGAGCACTTGTTTGCACATGCTTGCTTGCAGTCTGTGTTCTTCCGACTTATTTTGTAGTAAGTAACGAAAATGCTTTGGGAAAATGTATCGGAGTAAAAGTATACATTTTATTTAGGAAATGTAGTGGAGTAAAAGTAAAAGTTGAAAGAAGTATAAAAACTCAAGTAAAGTACAGATTCTCCCAAAAAATACTTAAGTACTGTAACAAAGTATTATTACTTCGTTACATTACACTACTGTTCCCGTCAGACTGGAGCCTGAGCTGAAGGTGGACGGGAGCAGCAGGTCTCAGGAGAGCAGCGCTGGGCTCCTGGAGAAGGACGGTCTGTACAGCTGGAGCAGCAGCAGGAGTGGATGGAGACACTGTGAGGACACATGGAGCGGCCGGCCTGTGTGAGGAGACGGCAGTGTTCAGAGGAGATCTGCTGCTCTTCTCACTCATGGAGACCAACAGTGTGTTTCTCTGCAGCACATGAGGGACTCATTCATTCTCCATCAGCTTCAGTCGCTTCATCTGCTTTCTGCCTTTCACACACAAGACTATGTGTGTGATTTTATTAAACTTCAGTCATTAAATAAAACATAATTGTGTCTTTGAGCTCTTCTTTGTGTCATTTTTGTTTCTGGTCTTTCATTGGATCAGGGCTTTAGCTCATATTTTATAAATAAACTTCACTCAATGGAGCATGAAAACACCTGCAGATACATGATGAAACAAGAACATGCGGACAAATTATGAACCTCACAGATATAGTGTTAGATTCATTTAATAAGATAAAGAGTTTTATAGTTTAAATATGTACAATGAGAAAAAACTTGAATGCTTTATATATAATTTAATATTTATGAAAATCTTCACTGTTGAGTGTGTGTGAAAGTGTGTGAAAGTGTGTGAGCAGCTGCAGTATCAGTTCAGTCACTGTGACTCTGACTGACGGAGGTTTTTGTACGACTCTTTATCACTGTGTGATCACATCTTTACTGTTGATGTAGTGATAACTCTGACAGTAATGTCCAGCATCTTCAGTCTGGACTCCACTGATGGTCAGAGTGAAATCACTGTTAGATCCACTGCCACTGAATCTAGATGGAGTTCCTGACTGGAGGCTTTTGGTCAAATAAATCAGGAGTTTAGGAGCTTCTCCAGGTTTCTGTAAGTACCAGGCTAAATAATGTCCATAAGAACTATGATAATACACATTACTGCTGGTTTTACAGTTGATGTTCACAGTTTGTCCTGGTTGAGCTGCTGTCATTGAGGGACTCTGAGTGACGGTGATCTGTCCTCTACACTCTGAAACACACAACAAGAAGAAAATCAACTCAAAACTTTGACAATATACTTGAAGAAATGAATTGATATCAAACTTGTGCTCCACAAACCTTGAGCAAACGCTGTGAGAGTCCAGATGAAGATGATGATGAAGGTCATGTTGATGAAGATTGTTGTGTGTGTCAGTGATGAAGTGTTAAACTCACAGCACTATAAACACTCTCAGAGCACTGAAGCATCTGATCAATATGCAAATGAACTCATTCTGTATTTAAATGAGGCTCTAAATGAAGGTTCAGGAGGAGCTCGTTCATCTCATCCTGTCAATCACAACATCAAATATAAGTGTGAACTTTATTTTTTAATATTCAGCTAAGTTTTTAATGATGTGCATTGATAAATCATTTATAATAAATACTGCAACATTTCATAACAAAACAAGAATTGTCCATTTTGATTTCACGATGACTTTAAACACAGAGAGGTGAATGATGTATTTGTCTTTCTCTGCATCCGAATGGCTTTTGTTGGACTGAAGATTGTTGTCAGCAGACGGTGGTCTGTAAGCGTTGTAAACTTTCACTCGTACAGATATTGGTAAATTCAGTACTTTCTTGTGTAATTTCTTGCTAACACTGATGCAAGGTTAGTGATAATCGACTGTAATAGTTTACAAGTCCCAGAAATGAATAAAGTTGACTGACGTCCTTCAGTGCAGAAGCATCCACGATTGTCCTGACCTTTTCTGGTATCTTATGAAGACCCTGAGCATGAATGATGTGCCCCAAATACTGCAGCAAATCTTTAAAGAGTTCACATTTCTCGTGTTGGACACACAGCCCAAACTCATCCAGACGACTGAGGACTGTGTCACTCTTGAGATGTCACTAGATAGCAATGAACATTGGGAAGGCCTTGTAAAATCTGATCCATGGCTCTTTGAAAAATTGCAGGAGCTGAAGCAATACCAAATGGTAATCGATTGTAACAGAAGAGCCTCTTTGACGTGGTGATAGTGAGGCATTTTGTGAATCTTCTGTAAGTATGCATTGGAGAGGTTCAGTTTGGTGAAGTGTTGACCCTCTGCCAATGATGTGAATAAATCCTCTATTCGTGGAATCGGGTAACGTTCAACACAAAGGCCCGGATTCACTGTTAACTTTAAAATCTCCACAAATCCTCACATCTCCATTCCTTTAACAACTGGCTCGATCAGCTGCGGTTGACTGCGGTTATGACACCTAAATCTTTCTGCAATCATGATCAGTTTCTGAGAGAAATGTTCTTTCAAAACAGTTATCTTAAGCTTCACAGCCGTCCTTATGTAGATGAACCCATTACACTCATCAACACCGCAACTCGTTTCTCATTTGCAATGTCATTTGCAGAAACAAACTGTTTAAACCTTTCTATGTAGGTAGCTCTGTGTTCAGCTTACTCATCAAAGGCATCCATATGACCAATAAACAGCCATTTCATTGGGTTGTTGTTCCATGTGTTTCACTACATTCATCAGATCTGCCGTATTCAGTAGCCAGTTCTCCATCTTTGCATTAAATCATGAGTTCGCCAATATGTTATATTTTATCCTTTTTATAACATGAACGTTATGCTGAGATGAGTGCCGTGTTAATTCACTTTGTTTACTGGGAACTCAGTCTTCTTTTGTTACTTCAACACAACATACAAAGCAGTGAACTAGAGCGCCCTCTAGTGCACAGAAACATTAAGGTCATATCACAAATAATAAATTCATTATTATCTTGAGATGAAGCAGCTACTTGAAAACATCTTTATGTTGCTGGTGATACATAATTACTTTACTGTGAAGTTTAATGTACAAAAACAACAACATATGATGACATTATTGTTTGTTTTCATATCATTTTACAAACAATTCTGAGCATATTTGAGTCAAACCCATCTGTCACAGGACAGATCACAGTCTAATAGAGCTGATTTCAGTCATAAGTCAGTTTTGAGCACATGTGTAGTTCCTGTGTTTGTCCTCTGTGTGTCAGTAGTGTGTGAAAGTGTGTGAAAGTGTGTGAGCAGCTGCAGTATCAGTTCAGTCACTGTGACTCTGACTGATGGAGGTTTTTGTACGACTCTTTATCACTGTGTGAACACATGATTACTGTCAATCCAGTGGTCACTCATACAGTAATAATGTCCAGCATCTTCAGTCTGGACTCCACTGATGGTCAGAGTGAAATCTCTCCCAGATGATCTACTGCCACTGAATCTAGATGGAATTATCGACTGCCGACTGATTGCTCCATAAATCAGGAGTTTAGGAGCTTCTCCAGGTTTTTTTAAGTACCAGCTAAGAAAATGGTGTCCATTGTGACAGCAGTTCGCATCACTGTTAAATTTACAGGTCACAGTGACTGATTGTCCAGTTTGAGAGAGCAGCTCTGAGGGAGTTTGAGTCACTGTCACCTGACCAACAGATTCTGACAAGAGAGAAAGATTAGAAATCACAAACACTTTTACAACCATATATCTTCACAACACATAAAAATAACAAGTAAATAATGTCTGTAATCTTTACTGACACAAACCTCGACATAATACTGCCAGCGTCCAGATCAATATGGTGCTGAAAGTCATTTTTGTTGGTTGTAGGTTCAGTTCTAGTGAAAAACAGTTGTTGATCATGTTTGATGTTTGACAGAGTTATAAACACATGCAGAGCACTGAAGCGTGTGTCGCTCATGTAAAACACTCTCTCTATGCAAACGCTTCAGCAGTGACAGGTTTAAGATGGTTTAATGTGGTTTCATTGAGATTTCACAAAACATTTCACATGTTAATATAATCCTTTATTGATAAAGCAACATCAGATGAACAGGAGCGCTGTTTAATCCCAATATCAGACCAACATCACGATTACAAGTGTGATATTGCTTTTATATTATTGAACATTTATAGATTCTACATTTCAAAATGCAAAAAATTAGGCAGCCTAAAACTAACTCTGAGCCTTGGTTGAATGACACGGCTCGTGCTGTCAGACGCGAGTGCCGTAGAGCTGAGCGCAAATGAAAAAGGACAGACTGCATGTATCACTTCAAATGCTAAGGGACTGCTGGCGTCATTATCAGACAATTGTGAAAGATGCTAAAAGACAGTATTTATCTGGAATTATTCTGTCAAACTGTAACAAGCCTCGTTTTGTTTAAGACTATTGATTCTGTTCTTAATGCTCCGCAAACTGTCTGTATTGATGCACTTTTTATTGATAAGGTCACTTCCACTAGAGCTCTTATTTCACCTTCTGCTTATGACCCCTCAATCCCTGTCCTCTGTTCTGCTGTTTTTGACAGGTTTGAGCCTGTGACCTTGTCTGTGTTTCAGGAGACTGTTGATCATTTGAAGCCCTCAGGTTCTCCACATGATGCTGTTCCTCCTCGGCTTTTTTAAAGAGGTCTTTCCTACTGTAGGGCCATATGTTCTTGCAGTTGTTAATAGCAGTCTGTCTTCAGGTGTGGTTCCTAAAATTTTAAACATGCAGTAGTGCAACCTGATTAAAAAACCTGGTGTGGATCCTGTAGATCTTGCAAATTTTAGGCCTATCTCCAAACTACCTTTTCTTTCAAAAATCCTTGAAAAGATAGTCTGCAGTCAATTAATGGCCTTTTTGAAAGCCCATAATAATGTTCCAGTCCGGTTTTAAAACTTTGCACAGCACAGAATCTGCTCTTTTAAAAGTGTTTAATGATATATTTTTAGCTGCTGACTCTGGTGATTGTGTTATTCTTGTGCTTCTTGATTTAACTGCTGGACCATGAAATGCTGATCTCACGTTTGGAGCAGTGGGTGGGCATCAAGCATTAGCACTTGAATGGTTTAGGTCCTACCTGGATGGTTGGACTTTCTGTGTCAGTTGTGGTGACTCTGAGTCCTCCTCTGCTCCTCTCTCTTGTGGGGTCCCACAGGGCTCAGTTTTAGGCCCACTTCTCTTCTCTTTGTATTTGCTCCCACTAGGTTCAATAATCAGGAAGCATGGCATGTCTTTCCACTTTTACGCAGATGATTTGTGCCTCTTAAAAAGAACGACACTGTCGGACCGTTACTCGAGTGTCTTGCTGATATACAGGCCTGGATGTCTCTTACTTTTTTAAGTTTTAATGTAAAAAAGACAGAGGTGATGGTTTTTGGTGGCACCATTGGGACCCCTTCTGTTGATTTGGGGGCCTTGGCCCAGTACAACAAGCAAACAATCACTAACCTAGGGGTTAAAATCGACGCTGACCTCAAGCTTGACAGTCAGATCAGGGCAGTCGTTAAATCAAGCTTTTTTCACTTGAGGCAGCTGGCCAAAGTAAAGCCATTTCTTTCGAGGCAACACTTTGAGACAGTAATCCACACCTTTGTTACCACTCGGCTGGATTACTGTAACGCACTGTATGTGGGGGTTAGTGGGTCTTCTGTTGCTCGTCTGCAGATGGTTCAAAACGCTGCAGCACGTCTGTTAACGCAAATACGAGCACATTTCCCCTATTTTAGCCTCCTTATTTGTTTTTAAATCTCTAAATGGTCTTGCTCCACCCTACGTTTCTGAGCTGCTACACCCTTATAGACCCACCCGTTCTCTCAGGTCAGCTGATCAACTGCTCCTGAATGTGCCCAAAACAAACGGATGCTCAGAGGGGACCGTGCCTTTGCTGTAGCAGCTCCTAAACTGTGGAATGATCTGCCTCTGCCCGTTAGACGGCCTCTTCATTGTCTTCTTTTAAGTCACTTCTTAAAACCCACCTTTTCTCTTTGGCCTTTGACACCTGATTTTGACATTTGTTTCTTAATTGTTTGTTTTTTTTTATGTCTTGTATGAGTTGAGTATTTTGTTTTATATTTTTCTGTACAACACTTTGGTCAACTTCGGTTGTTTTTAAGTGCTTTATAAATAAAGTTTGATTTGATTTGAGTTTGAAAACCATTTTCTACATGTTTTTTCTGCTCAATAGTTATTTTGAGTGTTTCTGGAGTCACAGGATCATCAAACTCCTCTGAGGACGATGAACATCTGCTCTATTCTGAGAGAAACACAATCACTCCACCTGATGATGAAATATGAGTTAACTCGCTCAGATTCACTGTTTGACTTCAGTAAATGACACTGTTGAGGCAGTTTGTGGAATAAATCAGGAGTTCAGGAGCTTCTCCAGGTTTCTGTAAGTACCAGGCCAAACGCTCCCCATAACTAGTCTTGTACACATCACTGCTGGTTTTACAGTTGATGTTCACAGTTTGTCCTGGTTGAGCTGCTGTCATTGAGGGACTCTGAGTGACGGTGATCTGTCCTCTACACTCTGAAACACACAACAAGAAGAAAATCAACTCAAAACTTTGACAATATACTTGAAGAAATGAATTGATATCAAACTTGTGCTCACAAACCTTGAGCAAACGCTGTGAGAGTCCAGATGAAGATGACGATGAAGGTCATGTTGATGAAGATTGTTGTGTGTGTCAGTTAGTAAAAACAGTGTTGATCATGTTTGATGTTTGACAGAGTTATAACACATTGCAGAGCACTGAAGCTGTGTGTCGCTCATGTAAAACACTCTCTCTATGCAACGCTTCAGGAGTGACAGGTTTAAGATGGTTTAATGTGGTTTCATTGAGATTTTGGTAACACTTTATTTTAGTACGTGTACTTTCCTGGTACATATATAGTAATTATGTTGTACATACAGGTAAAAGAGTGGTAACACAAGGTACTTACCTGACATGTATGTACAGGGAACTAATAAGAAACACTGCTTTTTACTTTCCAATGGTACATACATGGTAACTACTTTGTACCTATAGACAAGTGTTGGTAATAACAGGTGCTTACTTATAGTCCGTATATGGTAACTAACAGACACATTACTGTACTTACTAATGGTATATACATGGTGAATATTTTGTACTTACAGACAAGTGTGGGTAATAACAGGCACTTTTTTATGGTAACTTGTAAGACACATTACTGTACTTACTAGAGGTATATACATGGTAACTATGTTGTACTCATGGACAAGTGTGGACACAAATAACAGACACTTACTTAACTACTGTGAAACAATGTGCTTACCAAAATGATACACTGCAGTAACTATACAGCACTTCATAGTGTTAATACTTATCAAGTAGTCCTTTTAAGCAAGGCTTTTGACACATGACAACTGAGTATACCAAGTACAGTACAGTAGTGTTACTGATCTGTATGTATGTCATCAAAATACCCCTATTAAAGGTGATAGAGAGGATTTTTTTTGTCGACTGAGAAACCAAAGACTGTTAGTGAGTTTTTGAAATGAGCGCATGCGTAAGAACAGCCCCCCTCCTTCACAGCTCATTTCAAAGGAACGCCTCCCAAAACTCGTGCACGAGTATTGGAACACGAGTGTTTACCACCGGCATTCGCTGTGTCGTGTTAGTGGATTCATTATGTCGGACTCACCGCAGGTAACTCATAATCTGCAGTTGTTACTCCTGTCTCCTGACAAAAACATTGCATGCGGCGCCTGTGGAGTGTGGAAAGTTACTGGAGCGCAGCCGCGCGTCTCTCACAAGGAACGTCATGGCAGTGATTGACAAGCCAGAGGGCCAATCGTTTACGCGATGATCGCGTAAACGATTGGCTGATGTTTTTAAGGCCCTACCTCGTGCACAGATGATGTCTATTAATATTATTACTTTCACTGCACCTAATAAATAGTCTTTTATCAGTTAGTAAAGACAGTTTCAAGTAATATTGCAAAAATGTATAAAACAAAACATCCTCTTTACCACCTTTAAGTGCATTATTGTCCTGTAAAGATTAGGCAAGTTGAACCACAAAAGTATATCATCCAGTACTCAAGAAGTATCTTGTACCATACTTATACCTCACCCTAAGTAATGTGTAATTTACACATTAACTAACTGGTATAGTCACTAGTACGTTCAGAGTAAGTACATGGAAATAGGACTGTAAAATAAAGTGAACCCTTGTACATAAACATTACATAGGAATTACCAGCTCTTACCAGGTGTAACTTACACATTAACTAACTGGTATATTCACTAGTACGTTCATAATAAGTACATGGAAATAGGACTGTAAAATAAAGTGCATCCTTGTACATAAACATTACATAGGAATTACCAGCTCTTTAACCTTTGCAATAATAAGCTTAAGCATTTTAAACAATTAGTAAGTACAGTAATGTGTCTTACAAGTTACCATAAATAAGTGCCTGTTATTACCCACACTTGTCTGTAAGTACAAAATATTTACCATGCACGTACTATTAGTAAGTACAGTAATGTGTCTGTTACCAATACGGACACTATAAGTAAGCACCTGTTATTACCCAACACTTGTCTATAGGTACAAAGTAGTTACCATGTATGTACCATTGGAAAGTAAAGCAGTGTTTCTTATTAGTTCCCATGTACATACATGTCAGGTAAGTACCTTGTGTTACCACTCTTTACCTGTATGTACATATAATTACTATATATGTACCAGGAAAGTACACGTACTGTAAAATAAAGTGCTACCGAGATTTCAAGTTCATGTTAAAATCCTTACTGATATAAAGCAATATCACATGAGCAAGATGTTTTTTTCTGAATATCAGACCAACATCAAGATTGTGAATGTGATATTGCTCTTACTGTATGAAACTGTTTAATAAACAAAAAAATTATTATTCAGTAACTGAGTTTGATAGTACTTTACAATTCTGCAAGTTACTTTGTCTGTTTTTGTTCAGCTAACTGAATATTTCTAAATGAATCACAGTAGAATAAAGTGTCTCTGAACAACTCAGGCTGCTTCAGAAATCACATGCTCTCTTGAGTAGGTACTTATTATGAATGAGTAATTACTTTGTTCACAATCTTCTCCTGTGGCCTCATGGGATAGTAAATTGTCAGTCATATTCACACTTTCTCGCCAGAAGTAGTAGGTCATCCGGGTAAAATTCAGTAGGTCATACTGTAAATTCAGAAATACTTATTTTGTCACATACAGTTTTCGCCTGTGTCTACCCAGTTTTCATTTTCAACCAAAATCCAATGTCTGACTGATGTTTGGAGTCTACATCCTGTGCCTGCTGGGTAAGGAGGAGATGGGAGTGATGTAAGCAGTTATGATTGACAGGTGATGAACATGTACAACCCAACTTCTGTTACAGCTAAAGTGTTAAAAATTTGTGATCATGTTTTGATTTGCAGTTATCTAAAGAAAGCTTTCTGAGAGAATCTCTTTGTATTTGTTGTGTGAGTGTCTGTTGTTGAGTGTGTGTGAATGTGTTTGAACACACTGTCAGAAAAAAAAAGGTACAGTTCTGTCACTGGGGCAGTAAAGTGAAGATTTTTCTTATAAGAACATTCAGTGAGGCGTGTCTGAACTGAACTGTTGATCAGGACTACAAATTAAAACAGCAGCTGATATAAAACTCTTACTGTCGCAGTATATAGTATGAATACAGTGTATAGTGAACAAATGACATGTTAGGATGAGATACTCAAATCACATAACCATGGAGAATTATGAAAATTAACATCTATTATTAATAAAATGCAGCAACTGAAATCATTCAGATCTCAAACGTGTGACTGATCTATAAGAGCACAAGATCTCTTTCTGACCTCTATAATTATTAAGAGTGGCAGATTAATTTAGATGATTTTACTTCAGATGTTTGTGTGACGATGTTGTTTCAGATCCTCCTTTGAGCAGCTGCAGTATCAGTTCAGTCACTGTGACTCTGACTGACGGAGGTTTTTGTACGACTCTTTATCACTGTGTGAACACATATTTACTGTTTATGGTACTCTGACAGTAATAATGTCCAGCATCTTCAGTCTGGACTCCACTGATGGTCAGAGTGAAATCACTGTTAGATCCACTGCCACTGAATCTAGATGGAGTTCCTGACTGGAGGCGGTTGGCCCAATAAATCAGGAGTTTAGGAGCTTCTCCAGGTTCTGTAGTACCAGGCTAAATACTCCCCATACTATCCTGTACACATTTACTGCTGGTTTTACAGTTGATGTTCACAGTTTGTCCTGGTTGAGCTGCTGTCATTGAGGGACTCTGAGTGACGGTGATCTGTCCTCTACACTCTGAAACACACAACAAGAAGAAAATCAACTCAAAACTTTGACAATATACTTGAAGAAATGAATTGATATCAAACTTGTGCTCCACAAACCTTGAGCAAACGCTGTGAGAGTCCAGATGAAGATGATGATGAAGGTCATGTTGATGAAGATTGTTGTGTGTGTCAGTGATGAAGTGTTAAACTCACAGCACTATAAACACTCTCAGAGCACTGAAGCATCTGATCAATATGCAAATGAACTCATTCTGTATTTAAATGAGGCTCTAAATGAAGGTTCAGGAGGAGCTCGTTCATCTCATCCGGTCAATCACAACATCAAATATGTATCATGTAATCATCAATATACTGTGAACTTTAAAAATGTAGCATAAAATTTAGAACAATTCAAACCACATGAAAAAACAGTGAAAATGAAATGTAGATGAAACTTATCATCATCTAAGCAAAATCACATGAGCAAAAGTGCTTTAGTGATCATCAGCTCGACTGTAATTCGGCTGCAGGTACGAGACCGCAGGTGATCACAGCTGTACTGATGACAGAAACCCTTCAACAGTTTTATTCATGTTATCTTGCACTACATCACTGTGCCACTAGAGGGCGGTGTGAACAGACAGACACTGATGAACAGGAAAGGACGAGGTGAATAATAATGAGTTAATGCAGTGATGAATTTATTCGACGGGGCTCCAGTGTGTATTTCAGGGGTCTCCAAACTCTGTCCTGGAGGGCCACTGTCCTGCATAGTTTAGTTCTAACTTGCCTCAACACTTCTGCCAGGAAGTTTCTATGCCTAAAGCGATGATTAAGCTTTAATGATGAACACGTGCTGTTAACAAGCAGAATCACTGAAGAAAAGAGAAACACAAAAACTACAACTGACTTCAGCCACAGCCTTCGATGAAATCAACTGAAGATAAAAGACATTAAATCACTGAAGATCTGATTAAACATCTCCACAAACAGCATTACCAGCTTCACTTATTACTAACCAGACTGACTTTATTTCTGTCACACGCCTACAGAAGATCTTATTGAGAGTTAACAGAAATTTAGATGTTGATATCTTATTGACAATGTTTGGTTTGAGGTCACCATCATGGAGTCCAGCGATTGCTTTAGTTAAGCTCTTGACCCTTGACTTTTGTTAAGCTGCTTTTTTTTTTTCTTTTCTTTTTTTAAATCAGTAATTGCAGGTGTTTTTGGAAAACATTTCTGCACTGATAAAACAGATCAACATGTCTGTTTTAATGATCAAATAACTGCATTAAAGTTGTTTAAGCATTTGATTTTAATTTGGAATTTAATGTTTAATTGTACTTTTGGAATTGAAACATTATTTGAGAAAAAAAAAAAATAAACTTAAATGATGTGATACAAACCATTTGTAACACTGTGTAAGATTGTCTGAAACTTTGAAAGTTATATATGACACACTTAGACATCAACACTAATTATACAAACCTCAACAATGGTGACAAAAAAATACAGCTGCATAATTTATTCATGCCGCAATGCATGCTGGGAACCATGAATGTGTTTTGTTCGCTGGCATGAAAAGCATGTCACCATTGTTGTGTTTCATATGCTGAATGTTGATGTCTGTGAGTGTATAACTTGCATAAAATATGATAAACTAAGTTAACAATGACAGTGTTATTTGTAGTAAAGTTCAACATCAGAATAAAAATGATCGTATTACACGGTTTTTTTTTTTTTTTTACATCAATTGGGTTTTACTCTTCAAGACGACAACAACAACAACAAAAAGCAGTTGTTTATCTGTTATTTAAACAGACATGTTGATCTGCTCTATCAATGCAAAAGTTTTTTTTTTTCTAAAAACACTTGCAATTGCTGATAAAAAAGCATTTCAACAAAAGTCAAGGGTCAAGAGCTCAACTAAAGTAATCGCTGGACTCCACGATGGTGACCTCAAACCAAACATTTTCAATAAGACATCAACATCTAAACCTCTAATTAATTCTCAATAAGATCCTCTGTAGATGTGTGACAAATAAAGTCAGTCTGGCTAGTAATAAGTGAAGCTGGTAATGTTGTTTAATCAGATCTTCAAAGATTTAATGTCTTTTATCTTCAGTTGATTTCATCTAAGGGCTGTGGCTGAAGTCAGTCGTAGTTCTTGTGTTTCTCTTTTCTTCAGTGATTCTGCTTGTTAACAGCAGGTGTTCATCATTAAAGCTTAATCATCCCTTAATTAATCCTTTAATTGTATCATTAACTGTTAGGGTTGGAGCTAAACTCTGCAGGAATGTGGATCTCGAGGTCCGGATTTGAGGACCCCTGCTATATATTATAGCACTGTATGCAACTGCGCCACCCAAAGTGACAAACAGGTACTGTAGTCCTGGCCGTAACAGGTTATATGGCCAATGTGAGACAAACTCTTGGTCTTTAGACAGCTTTAATGCACATGAACATCCTCTAGTATAATAGGATTAACTTGTAGCTTGAATTGTTATTGGGATCTTTTACAGCTCAGAAACTTCAATTCAGAAACACTTTGAATCGTGTAGTAGACGGTACAGCAATGGCCACGTGTCTTTTCAAATAAAATATGAGTCTTTAAGTATCTCTTTATGGAAGTATTATTCTATGTACTATATTAAAATAGACAGATAATATTGTCACTTTCCTTCAGTTGAACGGCAATACATTCAGTCACATCTGGCAACAACAAATATGTTTTCAATAGTATAGTATAAAATGAATATTAATATAAAAATGAATGATCTGTAAATATTTTGGAGATTACAGTTTTGTTTTGTTTTTTCAATCTAATTATATTGGGCTTTATTAAACTTTATGAAACTTTAATGAATTTAGGCATATATGCATTTTTTATACTACAAGTCAATCTATTGAACCATTTACACAGACTTTCATAAAGAGATCTGAAAGGATTTGTTGTCCTGTGGCTCCCTCTGTCCTTCATCATAAGCTGGGACGCCACTCTCTCATGAATGTGTGTATGACAGTTAGCGGAAGCTAGAGATTACAGTTTATAAAGTTTGAAATATGGATATTTTTCTTACACAAATGCATCGCTTCACTTCAGAAGGCCTTTATTAACCCCCTGGAGTCATGTGGACTTCTTTTGTAATGGATGGCTGCATTTTTTCTGTCTTTAGAATTTGACCCACCATCTACTCCCATTATAAAGCATGGATTAGCCTGGACATTATTTCATATAACTCCGATTGTATTCATCTAAAAGAAGAATGTACCTACCTAGGATTGCTTGAGGGTGAGTAAATCATGGGGTCATTTTCATTTTCGGATGAACTATCCCTTTGAAATAGCAGGCTAATATAAAACTCTTACTGTCTGCAGTACAAACGACATCTTCAGTACAAATGAGATACTCAAATCAAATGAAGAATTATGGAGAATTATGAAAATTAATATCTATTATTAATAAAAGGCAGCAACTGAAATCACTCAGATCTCAAACGTGTGACTGATCTATAAGAGCACAAAATCTCTTTCTGACCTCTATAATTATTAAGAGTGGCAGATTAATTTAGATGATTTTATTTCAGATGTATGTTTGTGTGACGATGTTGTTTCAGATCCTCCTTTGAGCAGCTGCAGTATCAGTTCAGTCACTGTGACTCTGACTGACGGAGGTTTTTGTACGACTCTTTATCACTGTGTGAACACATAGTCACCCGCACAATAAAGACCACTTGTTCTGCAATGGAAACTCTGACAGTAATAATGTCCAGCATCTTCAGTCTGGACTCCACTGATGGTCAGAGTGAAATCACTGTTAGATCCACTGCCACTGAATCTAGATGGAGTTCCTGACTGGAGGCGGTTGGCCCAATAAATCAGGAGTTTAGGAGCTTCTCCAGGTTTCTGTAAGTACCAGAATAAATAATGTCCATCAGAACTATAATAATACACATCTGTGCTGGTTTTACAGTTGATGTTCACAGTTTGTCCTGGTTGAGCTGCTGTCATTGAGGGACTCTGAGTGACGGTGATCTGTCCTCTACACTCTGAAACACACAACAAGAAGAAAATCAACTCAAAACTTTGACAATATACTTGAAGAAATGAATTGATATCAAACTTGTGCTCCACAAACCTTGAGCAAACGCTGTGAGAGTCCAGATGAAGATGATGATGAAGGTCATGTTGATGAAGATTGTTGTGTGTGTCAGTGATGAAGTGTTAAACTCACAGCACTATAAACACTCTCAGAGCACTGAAGCATCTGATCAATATGCAAATGAACTCATTCTGTATTTAAATGAGGCTCTAAATGTAGCATACAATGTATGACCAATTTTACTTTTTGATAAATGTTTCAAAATGATATTATCATTATCTAATCATCATCAGCTCGACTGTAATTCGGCTGCAGGTACGAGACCGCAGGTGATCACAGCTGTACTGATGACAGAAACCCTTCACCAAGTTTCATTCCTGTTATCTTGCACTACATCACTGTGCCACTAGAGGGCGGTGTGAACAGACAGACACACCACTGATGAACAGGATCGGACAGAGATTAACAAGGACAGTTAATACAGTGATGAATTATTCAATGGGGCTCCTGTGTGTGTAACTGTAAAGGTTGCAAAAGTGACAAACAGTATTTTAGTTCTGGCCTAAAGTCATTGTTTAAGCCAAAGGGTACAAGCCCTGCAAAGTTTACTTAACAGGGTATATGGCCAACATATGACGAAGCCTTTGGATAGCTTTAATGCACATGTACACCACCTAACATAATAGGTTTAGCATGTTGAATTGTCTTTGGGATCCTTTACAGCTCAGAAACATCAATCCAGAAACACTTTCTATAGCTGTGAGAAACAAACGTGTATAAAACACATCAGGGGTTGAATACAGGTGAGTTTATTCTGTAGAAAGAACATCATCAGACCTTCTCTGAGACTTTCTGAACTGTGTCATGTCAGATAACGTGATCACAACACTGAACCAAACACACACATATTCCCTTACATGCAGGGGGCGCAGGTGAGCTGGACGCTGGAGGGGTCAGAGGTCACAGAGAAGGTTCAGATCAGTGCAGAGTTTGATGTACAAAAGCAAAACAACCTACTGTATGATTGTTTGTTTGATCTGATATCAGTTTACTCTCTCAGTTTTCTCTGATTCTAGTTGAGTCAAACCCGTCTGTCACAGATCAGATCACAGTAAGGGTCAGATTTACTAACAGCTAGCACAAGCGCAAACCCTCTTTTGGTGTTAAAACACTACTGTCAGGATTTACTAAAGACACGCAGTGGAAAAATTAGCGCTGAAAAGCGTGAGGACAGTTATTTCTGCACCTGACATTATTGCACATGCATTTGTAGGAGTTTCCCTTTCAGACATTTATGGGAGGAGAATATTTAAATGAATCACGCAAGGTGATTTACTAAGGTTTGTGTTAGTCAATTTACTGGTATTTGCACCATTGTGCAAAAAGTTTCAGTTGAGGAGAAAGTGAGGAAAGGATGGTCAGTTTCATCAGAAGGGTGTGTGAGTGTGAAACACAGTATTCCAGTCTTGTGATTATTGTGGACTATAACTGCACTACTGCTTTATACTGCATATATGTGCTTAGATTAGTTATTTGTTTGGTGATTTGGTAAAGCTCTTTCTCCGATCAGTGGAGCTCTCTCAGTGAACTCGAACAAAGCTCCTACAGCTAACAGGCAACGCTCTCGTAACTTTGGCTAACGTTCTGGCAATGTTCTCTCAAAGTTACGATCAAACGTTCTTCCAGTAACATTAATAGAGTGTTTGTTCAACGTTATCTGGTCTTTAATAATGTTCTCAAAAGGTTAGCACAAAAACATTATTTATACATTGTTTGCAGAAGAGTTTTTAAATGTTCTCATAACGTTGGAGGAAAATGTTCTTGGAACAAAAATGTGTTAGCTGAAGTATATTAAATAGAAGATATGAAAGGTGAAAATAAAATATGGTGGCAGAATTGTGTTAAATGAAGGTTTATTCATCTTAAATACACTTTATTGCTTTAAACATGTGATTATTGAATCGTATTTTAGGAACAGTTTAACATCTCAAGTATCAGTTTGAAACTCAATGATATTTTCCTTTTTAAATTATTTCATAATCAATCAGCAAATTTACCAGAATGTGAACCATATTCTGAACATTTTCTCTTTTCATTTATACAGGAGTTTGTGAGCATTAATGTGTTTATGGAATAATGATGTGATTTTCTTCTTCATGTTGTTTCTCTTGCTGTTGGAGAATTTCTCCCAGTTTTCTCATGAATCCTAAAGGAAAGCCACTGGTCAGTGTGATTTCTCTGTGAGCGTCAGCGCAGAGATCTCCTCTCTGAACACAGCGACACTGGTGTGTGTGTGGCCAACAAGGGCTTCCCGTCAGACTGGAGCCTGAGCTGAAGGTGGACGGGAGCAGCAGGTCTCAGGAGAGCAGCGCTGGGCTCCTGGAGAAGGACGGTCTGTACAGCTGGAGCAGCAGCAGGAGTGGATGGAGACACTGTGAGGACACACGGAGCGGCCGGCCTGTGTGAGGAGACGGCAGTGTTCAGAGGAGATCTGCTGCTCTTCTCACTCATGGAGACCAACAGTGTGTTTCTCTGCAGCACATGAGGGACTCATTCATTCTCCATCAGCTTCAGTCGCTTCATCTGCATCTCTGCTTTCTGCCTTTCACACAAGACTATATGTGTGACTTTATTAAACTTCAGTCATTAAATAAAATAATTGTGTCTTTGAGCTCTTTTGTGTCATTTTTTTTTCAGGTCTTTCATTGGATCAGGACTTTAGCTCATATTTTATAAACTTCACTCAATGGAGCATGAAAACACCTGCAGATACATGATGAAACAAGAACATGCGGCCAAATTATGAACCTCACAGATATAGTGTTAGATTAATTTAATAAGATTGTTATAGTTTAAGAATTTACCATGTGAAAAAGCTTGAATGCTTTATATATAATTTAATATTTATGAAAATCTTTACTGTTGAGTGTGTGTGAAAGTGTGTGAAAGTGTGTGAGCAGCTGCAGTATCAGTTCAGTCACTGTGACTCTGACTGACGGGGGTTTTTGTACGACTCTTTATCACTGTGTGAACACCCAGTTGCCACTGATACTGTGTACACTCTGACAGTAATAATGTCCAGCATCTTCAGTCTGGACTCCACTGATGGTCAGAGTGAAATCACTGTTAGATCCACTGCCACTGAATCTAGATGGAGTTCCTGACTGGAGGGTGCTTGTTCCATAAATCAGGAGTTTAGGAGCTTCTCCAGGTTTCTGTAAGTACCAGGCAAGACACTGTCCACTACACCCGTAGTCTGGATCACTGCTAGTTTTACAGGTCACAGTGACTGATTGTCCAGTTTGAGAGAGCAGCTCTGAGGGAGTTTGAGTCACTGTCACCTGACCAACAGATTCTGACAAGAGAGAAAGATTAGAAATCACAAACACTTTTACAACCATATATCTTCACAACACATAAAAATAACAAGTAAATAATGTCTGTAATCTTTACTGACACAAACCTCGACATAATACTGCCAGCGTCCAGATCAATATGGTGCTGAAAGTCATTTTTGTTGGTTGTAGGTTCAGTTCTAGTGAAAAACAGTTGTTGATCATGTTTGATGTTTGACAGAGTTATAAACACATGCAGAGCACTGAAGCGTGTGTCGCTCATGTAAAACACTCTCTCTATGCAAACGCTTCAGGAGTGACAGGATTAAGATGGTTTAATGTGGTTCATTGAGATTTCACAAAATATTTCACATGTTAATATAATCCTTTATTGATAAGCAACATCAGATGAACAGGAGCGCTGTTTAATCCCAATATCAGACCAACATCACGATTACAAGTGTGATTGCTTTTATATTGAACATTTATAGATTCTACATTTCAAAATGCAAAAAATTAGGCACCTAAAACTAAATCTGAGCCTTGGTTGAATGACACGGCTCGTGCTGTCAGACGCGAGTGCTGTAGAGCTGAGCGCAAATGGAAAAAGGACAGACTGCATGTATCACTTCAAATGCTAAGGGACTGCTGGCGTCATTATCAGACAATTGTGAAAGATGCTAAAAGACAGTATTTATCTGGAATTATTCTGTCAAACTGTAACAAGCCTCGTGTTTTGTTTAAGACTATTGATTCTGTTCTTAATGCTCCGCGAAACAGTCTGTATTGATGCACTTTTTATTGATAAGGTCACTACCACTAGAGCTCTTATTTCACCTTCTGCTTATGACCCCTCAATCCCTGTCTCTGTTCTGCTGTTTTTGACAGGTTTGAGCCTGTGACCTTGTCTGTGTTTCAGGAGACTGTTGATCATTTGAAGCCCTCAGGTTCTCCACATGATGCTGTTCCTCCTCGGCTTTTTTAAAGAGATCTTTCCTACTGTAGGGCCATATGTTCTTGCAGTTGTTAATAGCAGTCTGTCTTCAGGTGTGGTTCCTAAAAATTTTAAACATGCAGTAGTGTGACCTCTGATTAAAAAAATCTGGTCTGGATCCTGTAGATCTTGCAAATTTTAGGCCTATCTCCAAACTACCTTTTCTTTCAAAAATCCTTGAAAAGATAGTCTGCAGTCAATTAATGGCCTTTTTGAAAGCCCATAATAATGTTCCAGTCCGGTTTTAAAACTTTGCACAGCACAGAATCTGCTCTTTTAAAAGTGTTTAATGATATATTTTTAGCTACTGACTCTGGTGATTGTGTTATTCTTGTGCTTCTTGATTTAACTGCTGGACCATGAAATCCTGATCTCACGTTTGGAGCAGTGGGTGGGCATCAAGCATTAGCACTTGAATGGTTTAGGTCCTACCTGGATGGTTGGACTTTCTGTGTCAGTTGTGGTGACTCTGAGTCCTCCTCTGCTCCTCTCTCTTGTGGGGTCCCACAGGGCTCAGTTTTAGGCCCACTTCTCTTCTCTTTGTATTTGCTCCCACTAGGTTCAATAATCAGGAAGCATGGCATGTCTTTCCACTTTTACGCAGATGATTTATGTGCCTCTTAAAAAAGAACGACACTGTCGGACCGTTACTCGAGTGTCTTGCTGATATACAGGCCTGGATGTCTCTTACTTTTTTAAGTTTTAATGTAAAAAAGACAGAGGTGATGGTTTTTGGTGGCACAGTTGGGACCCCTTCTGTTGATTTGGGGCCTTGGCCCAAGCAAACAATCACTAACCTAGGGGTTAAAATCGACGCTGACCTCAAGCTTGACAGTCAGATCAGGGCAGTCGTTAAATCAAGCTTTTTTCAATTGAGGCAGCTGGCCAAAGTAAAGCCATTTCTTTCGAGGCAACACTTTGAGACAGTAATCCACGCCTTTGTTACCACTCGGCTGGATTACTGTAACGCACTGTATGTGGGGGTTAGTGGGTCTTCTGTTGCTCGTCTGCAGATGGTTCAAAACGCTGCAGCACGTCTGTTAACGCAAATACGAGCACATTTCCCCTATTTTAGCCTCACTTCACCTTAGGATCCATTTTAAAATTCTCTTATTTGTTTTAAATCTCTAAATGGTCTTGCTCCACCCTACGTTTCTGAGCTGCTACACCCTTATACACCCACCCGTTCTCTCAGGTCAGCTGATCAGCTGCTCCTGAATGTGCCCAAAACAAACGGATGCTCAGAGGGGACCGTGCCTTTGCTGTAGCAGCTCCTAAACTGTGGAATGATCTGCCTCTGCCCGTTAGACGGCCTCTTCATTGTCTTCTTTTAAGTCACTTCTTAAAACCCACCTTTTCTCTTTGGCCTTTGACTGATTTTGACATTTGTTTCTTAATTTGTTTTTGTTTTTATGTCTTGTATGAGTTGAGTATTTTATTTTATATATTTTTCTGTACAGCACTTTGGTCAACTTCGGTTGTTTTAAAGTGCTTTATAAAGTTTGATTTGATTTGAGTTTGAAAAACATTTTTCTACATGTTTTTCTGCTCAGTAGTTATTTTGAGTGTTTCTGGAGTCACAGGATCATCAAACTCCTCTGAGGACGATGAACATCTGCTCTATTCTGAGAGAAACACAATCACTCCACCTGATGAAATATGAGTTTAACTCGCTCAGATTCACTGTTTGACTTCAGTAAATGACACTGTTGAGGCAGTTTGTGGAATAAATCAGGAGTTCAGGAGCTTCTCCAGGTTTCTGTAAGTACCAGGCCAAACGCTCCCCATAACTAGTCTTGTACACATCACTGCTGGTTTTACAGTTGATGTTCACAGTTTGTCCTGGTTGAGCTGCTGTCATTGAGGGACTCTGAGTGACGGTGATCTGTCCTCTACACTCTGAAACACACAACAAGAAGAAAATCAACTCAAAACTTTGACAATATACTTGAAGAAATGAATTGATATCAAACTTGTGCTCCACAAACCTTGAGCAAACGCTGTGAGAGTCCAGATGAAGATGATGATGAAGGTCATGTTGATGAAGATTGTTGTGTGTGTCAGATGAAGTGTTAAACTCACAGCACTATAAACACTCTCAGAGCACTGAAGCATCTGATCAATATGCAAACACACTCCAGATCATTTACCTGAAGACAGTCACTCATTAACAGACACAAAATAACATTACTGAAGTGAACATCTAAAAATCAGTCTTTTTCATATCATTCAATCTTCTAATAGACAAACTGTAATAGCCATTCACTTCTGAATAAATCTAGACCAAGACCAACTTCAGTATATTAATCTGAATATCTGCTGTGAGACTCTGAGAATATTTTAGTTGGATTGAAACGTCACTGTTAATCCCCAAATTTACACCAAATCCATGTGTGTTCCTGCAGTTTCTGAACAGACATGAGGATCATCACACACGAGTCTCTGTCAATCACTGAATCAACTGAGTTTGATTGTGAGTCACATGATAGAAACATCTTCACTTTTATAAATATTTATAAAATAATTTTAAAAAATATGGTTAAAAAGACTGGAAAAGCGTAGCAACAGACACAAGTCCAAAAAAATTAAATACACAAACTTCTGGCGGTGCGTAGATCCAAAAATAGCTCCAAGATTAAAAAACAAATAAGATCTGCACATGAAAAATGGCCATAAAAGCTCACAAGAATTTATTATCCAGAGGCCTAAAATAAAGTACAAAGAATGCAAAATGTTTTCGGGATCAATCCTTCATCAGTGCCGTGTTATTATTATAATATACTGACAATGATCACACCGGAAATAGATACAATGATACATAAACATTATAATCATACCCATAATCTATTCAAAGCTTTAAAAATTCATTTAATTTAATAATGAGTATTTAATTTATTTGGAATTGTGTCTGGCACTAATCCAGTCTCTTCATCTACATGTGCTGTTTTTGATCACGGACAGCACCTGTTGGGTAATCTGGTCTTTAACCTTTTTAATATAATTGATAATTCCTCTATACATAGATATTAATATAAATTATTATCATCTGTTCTGAAGTTGAGGAATGTGTTTATATGATGCTGTTAATATCTGCATTATGAGGGATGAAGTTAATAAATCAATAGATTATTAAACTGATCAAGCAGAACATTTATGATAGGATTTAGTTTAAAAAGAAGAATAAAGATAAATCATAAATGCAGAAAATCAAGAAAATGTAAAGTGAAGGATAAAAAAATGTGAAGATCAAAAGTGACTGAATTTCTACATAAAGGATATTATAGGATAACAGGAGACAAAATGTCTTCTAAAAAATCATAATCAAAAGTTTAAAAACTGATGAAGCTCAACAAAAGTGATGTTCAATAAGATCATATTGAGTTTTTCTGCACTGTTGAGTGTGTGTGAAAGTGTGTGAAAGTGTGTGAGCAGCTGCAGTATCAGTTCAGTCACTGTGACTCTGACTGACGGAGGTTTTTGTACGACTCTTTATCACTGTGTGAACACTACCAGTGTTGCACTCTGCATAATAATGTCCAGCATCTTCAGTCTGGACTCCACTGATGGTCAGACTAAAATCTTTGCTAGATCCACTGCCACTGAATCTAGATGGAGTTCCTGACTGGAGGGTGTTTACATTATAAATCAGGAGTTTAGGAGCTTCTCCAGGTTTCTGTAAGTACCAGGACACACAGGCTGGGCTGCAGGCTGTAGCATCACTACTGAATTTACAGCTCATCGTAACAGTTTCTCCTGGTGCGACAGTTTTCACTGAAGGAGTCTGAGTTGCTGTGATCTGAGCTCTACAGTCTGAAAAACAAACCATTTATGAATGAATGAAGTATATATTATTTGCTATATTTTTAAGCTCTGTTAAAATTATGATTTTATAAAAAATAAACTTTGCACCTTGTAGTATAAGCAGTTTAAGAGCGTCCAGATGATGATGAAGGTCATGTTGATGAAGATTGTTTGTGTGTCAGTGATGAAGTGTTAAACTCACAGCACTAACACACTCTCAGAGCACTGAAGCATCTGATCAATATGCAAATGAACTCATTCTGTATTTAAATGAGGCTCTAAATGAAGGTTCAGGAGGAGCTCGTTCATCTCATCCTGTCAATCACAACATCAAATATGTTCATGTAATCATCAATAAGTGTGAACTTTACAAAATGTAGCATAAAATTTCATGTTATCTTGCACTACATCACTGT
Organism: Culter alburnus; assembly: GCA_028476615.1. Classification (NCBI taxonomy): domain Eukaryota; kingdom Metazoa; phylum Chordata; class Actinopteri; order Cypriniformes; family Xenocyprididae; genus Culter; species Culter alburnus. Next base: position 7,671 of record JAOTNS010004082.1, on the reverse strand, counting down.
GCCACTAGAGGGCGGTGTGAACAGACAGACACACTGATTAACAGGAACGGACGAGGTGAATAATGAGTTAATGCAGTGATGAATTTATTCGATGGGGCTCCAGTGTGTATTTAAATGGTTAAACACTATATATTATAGCACTATATGCAATTGCGCCACCCAAAGTGACAAACAGGTACTGTAGTCCTGGCCGTAACAGGTTATGCCAATGTAAGACAAACTCTTGGTCTTTAGACAGCTTTAATGCACATGAACATCCTCTAGCATAACAGGATTAACTTGTAGCTTGAATTGTTATTGGGATCTTTTACAGCTCAGAAACTTCAATCCAGAAACACTTTGAATCGTGTAGTAGACGGTACAGCAATGGCCATGTGTCTTTCCAAATAAAATATGAGTCTTTAAGTGTCTCTTTATGGAAGTATTATTTTATGTACTATATTAAAATAGACAGATAATATTGTCTCTTTCCTTCAGTTGAACGGCAATACATTCAGTCACGTGGCAACAACAAATATGTTTTCAATAGTATAAAATTAATATTAATATAAAAATCAATGATCTGTAAGTATTTTGGAGATTACAGGTTTTTGTTATGAAACTATAATGAATTTAGGCCTGTGTGCATTTTTTATACTACAAGTAAATCTATTGAACCATTTACACAGACTTTCATAAAGAGATCTGAAAGGATTTGTTGTCCTGTGGCTCCCTCTGGTGGACAGCATTAGTATTATGACCTTCATCTCTGAATCCCATTCATATAAATGACTGATTTAAAAAAAGTTCCTGAAACTCGGCATGTTTACTCAGAAAGTCTTGTTGTCCATGTGTATGAAGTTCTGTGAATTTTGTATTCAAACATTCAAAATGATGGAAACTGATAGAAAAATAGATTTCTTCTCCTGTGGTTCCCTCTAGTGGACAACATTAGTACAACATGTTGTAGTCCGTCAGCCATTTTGAGTTGCTAAGAACTTTTTTTTCGATCTCCTAAACCACTTGACTGATTCACACGAAATTTTGCACGTCATCTATAGACACTAATGACAAAAGTTATCAAAAGGATTTTAATTAGTCAAAGCGTTTAGAAGATAGTTCATTTAGCCATGGCTCAATACACTTATAAAACTATATCTTCTCAACAATCTGATGAATCCAAATTCTGTTGATCACTTGTTTGATGTCTTCAGGGTATCTAGATGATACACAGATAAATTTGGGGTTAAATAGACAAATGGTCTAGGATGAACCCTTCAGTGTTTGGATCTCTGATAATCTCACCTGTGCTCGATATTCTCAGTCGTCTGAAGCTCTAAAATGATGTTATTGACTTCAAATCTTCTCATCTGCTGCAGCCTCATATTTGTGAATGAACTTATTCAGTGTTTCTAGCACAAATCACTGTGACTCTGACTGACGGAGGTTTTTGACTCTTTATCACTGAACCAGGATAGAGGTTGATGATCCCAACTCTGATAGACGTCAGGACTGCTTTTACAGGACATGGTGAATGTGTTTCCTAGATGAACAGATTTCACTGCAGGCGTCTGAGTCGCTTCACCAACTGATTTATTATTATTTATAATGTTTCCTGAGGTGCACTTATAATGTTAATATGATTTTTACATCAATAATTGTCATAATTTAGAAATAAATGGCTATTTCCACTCTGATTTTAGCGCTCTGATTGTTTACATGTGAAACCTTCTCGAACTATCACTACATTTTTACTATTACAGCTGTCTAAATGAACGAATGGTGAAAAGTGTTGATTATTGCCTTATATTTAGATCTGTTCATCACAGGGAAGGTTGCAGTGATGAGAAACTGAGCAGATGACAGACAGTCTGTTGATGGTGTGAATGCAGTGATCTCGTCATTACAACTAAATTTCTGCACTCCAGAAATGCTTTCACCATAACTAACAATGCAAACACGATGTAAATCCAGTCAGAGATTGATTGTGTAGTGTAAGAGCGTCACTGATTATAACAGGAGTTTTGGAAGTGTCCAGATAAACTCTCGCTGTGTGATCGACAGCTTCAGTTCCTCAGATCTCTTTACTGTAACTAAGATTAGGAAAAAAATAAAAGTTCATGATCAAAATGTAAAATATTGAGTGTGGAAATGAGGATAAATAATAAATGATCTAAAAATGATGATAACATCAAAAATTTCTGATTATCTTACAAAGACTGATGAAGCTCAACAAAGCTGATATTAAGATCATATTTGTGTTTCTGCTGTTGAGTGTGTGTGAAAGTGTGTGAAAGTGTGTGAGCAGCTGCAGTATCAGTTCAGTCACTGTGACTCTGACTGACGGAGGTTTTTGTACGACTCTTTATCACTGTGTGAACACATAACCACTGTGATAACCCTGACAGTAATAATGTCCAGCATCTTCAGTCTGGACTCCACTGATGGTCAGAGTGAAATCACTGTTAGATCCACTGCCACTGAATCTAGATGGAGTTCCTGACTGGAGGTGCTTGCTTTATAAATCAGGAGTTTAGGAGCTTCTCCAGGTTTCTGTAAGTACCAGGCCAAAGGCTGATAACCCCAACCCTGGTAAACTTCAGTACTGGTTTTACAGGACATGGTAAATGTGTCTCCTGGACGAACAGATTTCACTGCAGGCGTCTGAGTGGCTGTCACTTCACCAGCTGATTCTACATCATGAAAAATGAATAAACATTCAGAATTCAGTATTTACTGAAAGACAATATTTCAAGCACAGAAGATTAGAGTATGTTTAACTTCAGATTTCCTCACCTGTGAAACAGTAGCTAGTGAACAGCCAGATGAAGATGGTGATGAAGCTCATGGTTGCTGTTGGTTCAGATTCTCATTGTTCAAACTCACAGAGCTTTAAAACCTCCTGAAGCTTGTGCTGCGATGCAAATAATCTCTATGTAAATCTAGGAAATGATTCCAACAGATGAGGCACATAAAACTAACAGTGTTTAGGATCTTTTCTGGTAACACTTTAGAATACTGATCCTTCATTAATGAATAACTACACAGGAACAAATGAGTAATGCATTATTAACACTCTAGTAACTACTATTAACTAACAAGAAACTCTGATTAATGAATTAGTAAGTAATAGTGCTCAGTTGTAGGTGGTAGTTCACTATTAACTAATCAGTAACTACTGTTTTTTCATTCCTCCCAGAGAACTATACTAAGAACTACTATATACAGGTTCATAATTAACATGAATGATGCATAATGTATAATTAATTCTAAAATAAAGATCATGGTAACCCACTAGTAATGACTGAAGTTACCAAATACTAATTATTTGGATCAGTATTCTAAAGTAAAAAGCATGATAACTCTCTAGTAACTACTGAATTGTAAACTGAATTGTAATGTTTTTGTACAGTAATTCCTTATGATACATTTGGTAACACTTGAGTAATTACTAGTGGGTTACCATGACCTTCACTTAAGAATACTGATCAAATAAGAAGTAGTTACTTTAGAGTTATATAGTAACTCTTGAGTTATTACTATCCAATACTTTACAAAAACCTCAAAAGTTTACAATGACTTCAGTAGTTACTAGAGAGTTATCATGCTTCTCACTTTAGAATACTGATCCAAATAATTAGTAATTCCTTCTTAAGTATTTGGTAATACTTCAGTCATTACTAGTGGGTTACCATGATCTTTATTTTAGAATTAATTATACATTATGCATCATTCATGTTAATTATGAACCTGTATAGTAGTAGTTCTCTGGGAGATACAAAAACAGTAGTTACTGATTAGCTAATAGTGAACTACCACCTACAACTGAGCACTATTACTTACTAATTCATTAATCAGAGTTTCTTGTTAGATAATAGTAGTTACTAGAGTGTTAATAATGCATTACTCATTTGTTCCTGTGTAGTTATTCATTAATGAAAGGTCAGTATTCTAAAGTGTTACCTCTTTTCTCATGTTATGGGTCAAAAACATTGATTCAGGAATCTGAAGCTACATGCTTCTGATTAATCAAATAAGTATTTCACTCTGAACTCTATGAGAGGGCAAAGGTCACAGGCCATCAAAACTATTAAAATTGCTTTAATCATTAACAATGCATTGAGATATGCATGATAGAGTCAGTAGTTTTGATACATCAGTTGTTTAATATCATTATTAGCTTGATTAATCTTGGAAGGAAAGATGAAGAAGCTCAAGAAGATATGGTGGCAGTTTTGTTAGTTTGATTTGATATCAATTTACACACTGTTTTCTCAGATTCTGAGCATATTTGAGTCAAACCCGTCTGTCACAGGACAGATCACAGTCTAATAGAGCTGATTTCAGTCATAAGTCAGTTTTGAGCACATGTGTAGTTCCTGTGTTTGTCCTCTGTGTGTCAGTAGTGTGTGAAAGTGTGTGAAAGTGTGTGAGCAGCTGCAGTATCAGTTCAGTCACTGTGACTCTGACTGACGGAGGTTTTTGTACGACTCTTTATCACTGTGTGAACACACCACCACTGTGATAACTCTGACAGTAATAATGTCCAGCATCTTCAGTCTGGACTCCACTGATGGTCAGAGTGAAATCACTGTTAGATCCACTGCCACTGAATCTAGATGGAGTTCCTGACTGGAGGCGGTTTGTGTAATAAATCAGGAGTTTAGGAGCTTCTCCAGGTTTCTGTAAGTACCAGCTCAGAGCGGGTTTTCCATCTCCATAACAGCAGACTGGATCACTGCTAGTTTTACAGGTCACAGTGACTGATTGTCCAGTTTGAGAGAGCAGCTCTGAGGGAGTTTGAGTCACTGTCACCTGACCAACAGATTCTGACAAGAGAGAAAGATTAGAAATCACAAACACTTTTACAACCATATATCTTCACAACACATAAAAATAACAAGTAAATAATGTCTGTATCTTTACTGACACAAACCTCGACATAATACTGCCAGCGTCCAGATCAATATGGTGCTGAAAGTCATTTTTGTTGGTTGTAGGTTCAGTTCTAGTGAAAAACAGTTGTTGATCATGTTTGATGTTTGACAGAGTTATAAACACATGCAGAGCACTGAAGCGTGTGTCGCTCATGTAAAACACTCTCTCTATGCAAACGCTTCAGGAGTGACAGGTTTAAGATGGTTTAATGTGGTTTCATTGAGATTTTGGTAACACTTTATTTTACAGTACGTGTACTTTCCTGGTACATATATAGTAATTATGTTGTACATACAGGTAAAAGAGTGGTAACACAAGGTACTTACCTGACATGTATGTACATGGGAACTAATAAGAAACACTGCTTTACTTTCCAATGGTACATACATGGTAACTACTTTGTACCTAGTTGGGTAATAACAGGTGCTTACTTATAGTGTCCGTATATGGTAACTAACAGACACATTACTGTACTTACTAATGGTATATACATGGTGAATATTTTGTACTTACAGACAAGTGTGGGTAATAACAGGCACTTTTTATGGTAACTTGTAAGACACATTACTGTACTTACTAGAGGTATATACATGGTAACTATGTTGTACTCATGGACAAGTGTGGACACAAATAACAGACACTTACTTAACTACTGTGAAACAAATGTGCTTACCAAAATGATACACTGCAGTAACTATACAGCACTTCATAGTGTTAATACTTATCAAGTAGTCCTTTTAAGCAAGGCTTTTGACACATGACAACTGAGTATACCAAGTACAGTACAGTAGTGTTACTGATCTGTATGTATGTCATCAAAATACCCCTATTAAAGGTGATAGAGAGGATTTTTTCGTCGACTGAGAATCCAAAGACTGTTACTGAGTTTTTGAAATGAGCGCATGCGTAAGAACAGCCCCCCTCCTTCACAGCTCATTTCAAAGGAACGCCTCCCAAAACTCGTGCACGAGTATTGGAACACGAGTGTTTACCACCGGCATTCGCTGTGTCGTGTTAGTGGATTCATTATGTCGGACTCACCGCAGGTAACTCATAATCTGCAGTTGTTACTCCTGTCTCCTGACAAAAACATTGCATGCGGCGCCTGTGGAGTGTGGAAAGTTACTGGAGAGCGCAGCCGCGCTCGTCTCTCACAAGGAACGTCATGGCAGTGATTGACAAGCCAGAGGGCCAATCGTTTACGCGATGATCGCGTAAACGATTGGCTGATGTTTTTAAGGCCCTACCTCGTGCACAGATGATGTATATTAATATTACTTTCACTGCACCTAATAAATAGTCTTTTATCAGTTAGTAAAGACAGTTTCAAGTAATATTGCAAAAATGTATAAAACAAAACATCCTCTTTACCACCTTTAAGTGCATTATTGTCCTGTAAAGATTAGGCAAGTTGAACCACAAAAGTATATCATCCAGTACTCAAGAAGTATCTTGTACCATACTTATACCTCACCCTAATGTGTAATTTACACATTAACTAACTGGTATAGTCACTAGTACGTTCAGAGTAAGTACATGGAAATAGGACTGTAAAATAAAGTGAACCCTTGTACATAAACATTACATAGGAATTACCAGCTCTTACCAGGTGTAACTTACACATTAACTAACTGGTATATTCACTAGTACGTTCATAATAAGTACATGGAAATAGGACTGTAAAATAAAGTGCATCCTTGTACATAAACAACATTACATAGGAATTACCAGCTCTTTAACCTTTGCAATAATAAGCTTAAGCATTTTAAACAATTAGTAAGTACAGTAATGTGTCTTACAAGTTACCATAAATAAGTGCCTGTTATTACCCACACTTGTCTGTAAGTACAAAATATTTACCATGCACGTACTATTAGTAAGTACAGTAATGTGTCTGTTACCATATACGGACACTATAAGTAAGCACCTGTTATTACCCAACACTTGTCTATAGGTACAAAGTAGTTACCATGTATGTACCATTGGAAAGTAAAGCAGTGTTTCTTATTAGTTCCCATGTACATACATGTCAGGTAAGTACCTTGTGTTACCACTCTTTTACCTGTATGTACAATATAATTACTATATATGTACCAGGAAAGTACACGTACTGTAAAATAAAGTGCTACCGAGATTTCAAGTTCATGTTAAAATCCTTTACTGATATAAAGCAATATCACATGAGCAAGATGTTTTTTTCTGAATATCAGACCAACATCAAGATTGTGAATGTGATATTGCTCTTACTGTATGAAACTGTTTAATAAACAAAAAAATTATTATTCAGTAACTGAGTTTGATAGTACTTTACAATTCTGCAAGTTACTTTGTCTGTTTTTGTTCAGCTAACTGAAATATTTCTAAATGAATCACAGTAGAATAAAGTGTCTCTGAACAACTCAGGCTGCTTCAGAAATCACATGCTCTCTTGAGTAGGTACTTATTATGAATGAGTAATTACTTTGTTCACAAATCTTCTCCTGTGGCCTCATGGGATAGTAAATTGTCAGTCATATTCACACTTTCTCGCCAGAAGTAGTAGGTCATCCGGGTAAAATTCAGTAGGTCATACTGTAAATTCAGAAATACTTATTTTGTCACATACAGTTTTTCGCCTGTGTCTACCCAGTTTTCATTTTCAACCAAAATCCAATGTCTGACTGATGTTGGAGTCTACATCCTGTGCCTGCTGGGTAAGGAGGAGATGGAGTGATGTAAGCAGTTATGATTGACAGGTGATGAACATGTACAACC
>JAOTNS010004081.1:0-27305 GCA_028476615.1 Culter alburnus | reverse complement strand
CAGGTTGTATGATGTGTGATGGTGTGTGTGTGTGTGGTGGCTATATAGATCATATATATATATATATATAATATTATTAATATAAGCAATACCCCAAAAAGATTTTTTTTTTAAAAAAAAATCTTTGACAAAATAATAAAATAGTAAAAATAAAATATGATGCTGCCATCTTTCTAAATCATTTTTACCCCCTTTAATAATTTGGCTCCAAATCTCAGGTGAAAATTGTAATTTTGACCCCTGTACAGGCCTCAACACTAAGGATTTTTTCTACTGGCCCCACAACAAAAAATTAATAAAGTAACAGAAAAGAAAATGGGCCTATAAAATAAGCATAGTTATTGTTTTCATTGTTTTTGATACATGTAACCTTAATAAATAAGGTTATGACACCTAAAGCTACTAGATTAACTTACTTAAATTTTAAATATTGTTAGATAAATAAACAAGAAGTAATAAAATAGTAATAAATAATCAAATTACGAGTACTAGCACAAATGAATACATAGAACAAACATATAATGAAATAAACAATCCTTTTCAAGTTTTTCATAGGTTTAAACAGGAGATTTGCAGGTACAGAAATTGTAATCTAATGTATAGCTAACTATAACTATAGATTAAACTTTATTAAAGTTAATCAATCAAGAGCAGTTACAGATGCATAAATAATGTTTTGAAATGTTGAAAATATAAAACATTAAATACTGTTATTTGAAATTATTTTAAAAAATGAAGACACTTTAAATGTGAAATTAAATCCGCCAGTAGGTGGCAGCGAATCACTGTTAATGAGCGAATCATTGAGATTCAACCGATTCATTCAAACGGCTGATTCATTCAGGAAGTGTTGCTCAGAGACGCAAAACAATTCTGTGGACTTTGGAACTATTTTCGTTGGTGAAATACAGCGAAACAGGCGATTTGGTGTCTAAAATGTAAGTTACTTGATATTAAGCTCTTGTTCATTAAACTGTACACTGAATAAAATCAATATCACATTTGTAATTGTTGATATTTGGAGAAAAACGGCGCTGTGTAATATTTGGTTAACTATCTTTTATGTTCTCATCTCTGGCTCAGGTATCAAGCTGACCCTTTCTGCTCTTCTGGATGGGAAGAACATTAATGCAGGCGGCCACAAGTTGGGTTTGGGTCTGGAGTTTGAGGCATAGGAAGCCGAGGATTGCAATAATCCTGACTTGATTTTTTTATTTTATTTTTTTTTTACCCACCCTCACAAACCTCGTCTCTCTTAGATCCCCTGTCCGAGGACAGACACTCGGTCAAATGATGCATTAGTGGTGGCTCACTACTTCAGAGTGTTACAGACGAAACTGCTATAGGTCACACAGAACGAAAGAAGAGCGTAAATGGCTTTAAAAATGTATTTTCAGTACATTATTGAGATTATTTATTTCAGTGTTGATCATGACAGAATATTTTACAGATGTTTAATTTTTTGGGGGAAGAGCTGCTAGAAACAGAGACGTTTACATCAGAAAACACTAACACTAGGTGACAACATTCCTGATCCACGGTTTTCACCCCAGCAAACCTTGAAAGAAGGGACCCGTATATACACCGACTTCACGACTTTAGACTTTTGGGTGCGTTTCGTGTTTGTCTTGTCTGTGCGAGTGAAACCACACGTGTATCTTGTCCATTATTGTTTTATTGCTGCATACTGCCTGTACCTTCTATGGCAAACTCTTTCAGCTGTCCCTGGACTAGAGGAGATTGGAAACAACCTTCAGATGTGCCGGGAAGAGCATTAAGATCTGAATAGGTGGATGTAGTCTTCCGTTTTTAAACGTAGGAGTAGAATACTGTGGATTTGGCAGTATGGTTTCTTTAAGTTGAATAAAACATTTGAACCTGGACCACACTACTGGATTGAGTAGTTTGATTTCTTACTCAAAATAATATATATATATGTAAGTTACTACTTTAAGTTTTGAAGATAATCAACATTAAACATTGTTTCCTGAGAGCAGGGGTGGAAAGAGTACTGAAAAATATACTATTACTTCCCAAAAAAAAGTGTGTTTCAGTCCAGACTTTCAGAAACCCATCAGAATTAGAAAAAATCTGATTTTTGCTGTCAGTCTGAACATGGCCTTAAAGTACTTGTCCACTACTTGAGTAAAAGAGTAGCTTATTTAACATTGCTTATGAGTAGCGAAAAAGATATATAATATATGATATAAAATAATTAGGGCTGTCCCCAGAGGCGTAATAATTTTAACCAAATCCTCAGATGTAAACATCAATGATACAGTCTTACAAAATCCCCAACTTTTTGTAAATGGTCTTTTCTTTTCTGATAAATATTTTAATAACTTTATAAGAAACTCCAATTGTGCGTTGCACTTTTTCCCATTCAAAACAATACGAGTGACGCGTCTTGTGTTATTCTTTGCTTAAACCTCACCTTATACTGTATCGTGGCACATTACCGTATAAATATATATTATTTCTAACAAAGTGAAATAACTTACAAAATTATTCATAGATGTTATCCCATAAATGCACACATTAGTAGATATATTAATACTGTTTGTGATAATGTACTTTTTGCAACATATTCAGGTATATTTCACACTCATTTTTATTGCACTTTATTTCATTTTGGATTGATTTCGAGATAGAATGACAAAACTTTACATTTTGAACCTTATGACATTTTACATTATCAAACCCATTTATTAACCTGTATTCTGAACAAAATTACATCTTTTAATTATCTTGGCAAAGTTTTACATTTACAAGAAAACCTCATATATTGTCTTTTGATACTGATCTCATGATATACTTTGAAACTTTCAAACATGAAAACACAAAACAAGAAACTCATAAATATAGTTAAAATTTCAAAGCTTTTCAGATTTATGTAACCTAAACATATGGTCGCTTCTACAGAAGTGGTGTAAAATCTTAATTCTTTTGCAGTTAACATGTTTATAAGGCCACAGAATGTGTGAATTGTATGTACAAATCAAACCGAACCTGATTATGGTTGTGAACCTGGAATGTAAGAATCAAGTTATTTCTATAGCACTTTATTAGCATATTCATAGAACCCCACATACTAAATGAGGCAAGGGTGTAGAGTTACATTCAGGCTATTTTAAGGCATTTCAAGCTAAAATGTTTAAATATGTCATTTTGGTGATCAAAGATAAGTTTTGAGGGATCAAATTATTGACTACAGGGGAACTTTAATGGCTCTTTTCCACTGCATGGTGCAACTATAATGATCCGTCTATAATCCCACCCACTTTGAATCGGTACTAACAGCAGTGGAAAAGCATCAAATCTGTCACTCAATTAATCGTTGTGAATCCCACTCAAAAATATCTGCTACATATGGTTAGATAATTATGTAGGGTTAATATTGGACACAATAAAACAGAAACAACAATTAATCCATTAAAAGTACAAAACCAAAAAATCACATTGATGTAAACCAAGCAGCAAAAACAAATGATTCTCATTCTTCGAGTTAACACATACATTTTAGTGTTTTTAAACATTAATTACATACAGCATTTTTTTCATCAAGTATTTCATATTAGGGGTATGAATTCATTTATTGTGATTGACAGGTGTGATGATCAGTGGAGTCGAGTTTTTACCTCCATAATTAAGGCCTGGGCTAAAATATGGACAGAGTTTGTCATTGAAAGACTGACCAGTGAAAGAGTAGATATGAGAGCTGGACTCCACATCATAAAAGGAGACCAGACCCTCCTCATAATCCACAAACACACCGACCCGCTGCGGCTTCACGCTCAGAGACAGAGAGACACGAGGATCATCACAGGCTTTATATTCATTCTCATTTATCAGAACCACAGTCCAGTATCCATCACTGGGACTCAGTGTGATCGTTCCCTTCCTGATAATGGATTCTCTGGCCACTCCTAAAGTCCATTCAGTCTTTTCCTTCACCTGCACCACAAAATAAAATCTCCCTGAGGAGAATCTCTCCTTTCCCAGAACAAGTATACATGGATCAAATCTCTCTGGTTTGTCTGGGAGTTTCTGACTAATGTCTCCATGTCTCACTTGTTTTCCATCATCAGACAGGATGAGGTTTGGATGAGCTGTATCAGGATCCAGAGTCACATCCACTGAGAAAACAAAGAATAAAAAATTCAAAATTCAAAATATAAAGATTTAGTGATGATGATAATGTTTTTAATATTTAATCAGGTCAGTAATGAAGCTGTGAATGTAATAGTGTAGTGCAGACACACACCTGCATACTGCTGCATCCTCTTCAGCTCTGTAGAGACTAATGACAATAAAACATCATCAGATCTATGAGATGTGTGGAATTATAGACAAGCTTTAAGGTTATATTTAAAGAACTGAATAAACATCATGTTTTATCTGATCATGTTTGTGATCTGATCATCATAAACATACTCCACACGGCTCCGGGGGGTTAATAAAGGCCTTCTGAAGTGAAACGATGTGTTTGTGTAAGAAAAATATCCATATTTAACAAGTTATGAAGTAAAATATCTCACTTCCACACAAGCCACCTTCTGTATTCAAGTTACGGAGAAAGTGTAAAACTCTTGCAGTTCAAAACACTTACGCTAGATCCTACACCTTTCCTATTCAACTTATGGAAAAAGCTTAACTGACATGATGCCACTTTCTTCGTAACTTGAATACTGAAGACAGTCTGGCAGAAGCTAGATATTTTATTTCATAACTTGTCTGGATATTTTCTTACACAAACGCATCGCTTCACTTCAGAAGTACTTTATTAACGTTTATGATGATGGATGCACTTTCTTCAGCTCAGACTCGTTGATCCCTGTTCACTGCCATTATAAAGCTTGGATGCATCAGGATATTTATTAAAATATCTCAGATCGGATGGCTTGAGGGTGAGTAAAGCTTGGAGTAATTTTCATTTGAAAGTGAACTAATCCTTTAATCTACATTTTCCAGCTCATTTTCCGTTAGAAACGTACATACAGCTGCAATCATACAAACTATGGAATTGATGAATATATATCTGTATGGTGTATTTGATACTGTCGTACCAGTTAGCTTGAGTTTCTCCTGTAGAGTGTCCTGCAGTTGAGTCAGAGCTTTCCTCAGAGTCTCCAGACTCTCATCAGTCTTCAGACTGATCTCAGACCAGTTCCTGGTGTTTCTAGGGCTGCACAGGGATGAGTAGGTCTACAGCAGAAGAGAGGAGAAATCCTTCAGCATGGGGAGTGTCATTACCATTGATCAGAGAGATGTTGACTGACCTGTAGGAAGTGGAGGTGATCTTCAGTGTGTGAGAGCTCCTCCAGCTCAGTGTTTCTCATCTTTAGCTCCGTGATCTCCTGCTCCAGCTCTTCAATGAGCTCTTCCTCCTGTTTCTCTGCTGCTTTCTGCTGCTCCTCCATCATCTCCAGCAGTTCAGTCTGACATCTCTCAATGGAGCGGATGAGATCAGTGAAGAGCTCGACACGGGCTGCTTTCTCCTTCTCTGTGTTTCTCTGCTCAACCAGGACAATCCACAAATTATTAGTGGTGTTTGATAAGACAAGAGTATATAGTTACTATAGCTCATAATTCAGTGTATTAAGGGTTTATCAAAATAACTCCATCCTGAACCGACTGCGCTGAATGATTCCTCTAAGTGATCAAAGTAAAAACTAATAAAAAGCAGCATGTAATCACGATTGCGATAGTGCTTTTATACAGCAATTCACTAAACACTAATTTATATCAGTATCTTACATTATAGACACAATACCGACAGTTACTTTGTCTATTTTTGCTTTGCCAGTAAAAACAGTTCCTACACAGCAGCTCAGAGTACATATGATCCCTCTCTAAATAGTGTTAAAGTAACACTGAAGCAGAGTTAAAGTTAATGGGATAATTAAGCGATTAATCAAGCAATGAATGAGTGTTAGTGATGAACACCTGCTGTTAACAAGCTGAATCACTGAAGAAAAGATAATCCTCCTCTCCTGAGATCTTGAGAGATATAATGTGTTTTATCTTCAGCTGATTTCATCTAAGCCTGCGTCTCAATGTGCATACTACCCATCCTAAATAGTATGTGACACTAGTAATATTCAATACTATTAGGGCGGATAGGGTGGCTAGTATGCACATTGGGATGCAGGGTAAGATTGTGGTTGAAGTCAGTTGTAGTTCTTGTGTTTCTCATTTCGTCATTGATTCTGCTTGTTAACAGCAGGTGTTCAACACTAATGCTCAATCATCACTTATTTAATCTCTTAATTATCTCATTAACTTTAACTCTGCTTCAGTGTTACTTTGACACTGTTTAGAGAGGGAACCATATGTACTCCGTGCAGAGCTGATTTTACTTTTGTTGGCCAAAAAAAACAGAATAACAGCTTTATTCAACAATATCTCGTGATGGGTGATTTCAAAACTCTGCTTCATGAAGCTTCGAAGCTCTACGAATCTTTTGTTTCAAATCATGGTTCAGAGCACCAAAATCACGTGATTTTGTTAAACGAGGCTTCGTTACGTCTTAAGTGTTTCGAAATTTCAATAGTTCACATGAATTTGATAGTTTGTTGCCTACTGGTCTATCGATGTAACCTGCAGAAAGAGTCACTGTAAAATCCCCACCACTAAACACTGACAGTCTGTCTGGAACACAAAGACAAGTGGATTGACACAAACTGTGAAAAGTCCCCTAAACTAACTGATCTAACTGAATTACATAATTTAACTCACTTTTCTGACTTCTGATGAGTGTTTGGTGTCTTGAATCTTCTTGATTCTGTCCTGGATCATCTGCTGCACATCTTTCTGTGTTTTCATCAGTTGAGACTATAGACAGAACAACACAGACACATTTATCATAACAGAGATTTACTGTCCTGTCAGGAAACACACAATTGTTTTCATGTGTGTTGAGCCCATTAAAATAGTTTTAATTGCAACTTCTACCTTCTTCTCCTCACTCTCCTCTTCTATAGAAACAGTGTTGTGGTTCTTGTGGTCTGTCACATCACACGTCGAACACACACACGTCTGATCATCTCTACAGAACAGCTCCAGAGGTCTCTCATGTTTCTGACATATATATTCCTCCAGATTACTCACAGGATTGATCAGTTTGTGTTTCTTTAAACCTGCCACTCTCAAATGAGGCTCCAGGTGAGTTTCACAGTAGAGCTCTGACACACCAGACACGACTTCAGGGCTTTCTGCTTTCTTTCCTCACAGATGTCACACAGAACTTCAGTTTCTTTCACAACTTCAGTTTTCGTCTCAGGACTTTTCTTCTTATAGTGATCTACAACTTCTCGGAGTGTGGTATTAATCTTGAGATCAGGTCTGTGCTTGAATGTTTCTTTACAACATGGACAGCTGCAGGTCTGGCTGTTGTCCCAGCACTTATTCAGACAGGTCTTGCAGAAGTTGTGTCCACATGAAGTGCTGACTGGATCAGTGAACACATCCAGACAGATAGAGCACTGAAGCTCCTCAGTCAGTGGACACTAGAGGATGACATATCTGGACAGAGAAATTATGAGAATTAATGATCATCAATAGTAGTCAAATGTACATTGTGAACATTGTGTAGAGCTTGAATCTGGACAACATGTGGCTACTCTGAAGAAGCTTAAATTTAAGAAGTCATGCAGTGATTATTTTTTCTTAACTTACCTGGAGTCAGATTTATACTCCGTCTCCTGGTCTCTCTTCCTTTTGATGATATTGATGCCGATTCTGCCATTGCTCTTCCCCTATTAAGCCTTTTCAAGATGAACCACAACAAACTAAACTATGGGCTGCTGATCAGAAAAGTAAAAATAATTAATTCTCTCCTCAAAATAAACAGATATGTTTTAAGGCTAAGTGTAATTAGGAGCCAAGCACTGAAGGTGTGATGGCACCTTTTGTAATCGTTAGTGTCTTTCTTCTGCTCTTGAGTCTATGGCAGCCTATTGAACCGTATGGTTAACTAATCAGATTTTGGAATCTGTAACTCAATTCCTCACAAGGGCTAGAAACAAAATTTGTCCTCCGATTTCTTTGACACAAGATGATTCGAAGTCATGAAACTATGAAGTCATGAAACATTTCCTCCATTTTGAAATTTCTGAAAAACCTACTTTTTCTTTTTTGCCATTGCTCCAATTTTCATTAAAATAAAACCAGATCACCTTCAGACCATGCCCACAAAAAGTTATAGAATTCAAGTCGATCCCTCAAACCATTTTCAAATAATTCACAAAACATTTTATGTAAAGCTTGCGAAAATAAATGTAAGGCTGTATCTCCGCAATGCTTTATCGTAATCAGACTAACCTTGGTACATCACAAGCATGACCTGAAGTTACATGCTGCGTTTCAATGCAGCGCCACCTACTGGTCTGGATATATGAAAAATGTATATTTTTGCTTATAACTTATGAACTGTTAGATTCGGGGGGCATTCCGAGTTAAATGATATCCAATATTCCATATCGACCATTTTGCATTTTGTAGTAAAATGTTGTATTTTATGAACACATCAGCATATCGTTACAAAACTTTTTGAGCCCAGTGATAAAATAATATATTCACATGCTTAGAACTTTTATTGTGGTTGACTTATTTTCATGGGAGTCATCTCCTAGATTCCTGAATCCTTGCCGAGTCCAACGATACCAAACACGTTAGGTTCTCCTTATAGTTTGTGCAACGTTGTGATTTAGCATTCAAACAACTTTCGTGAATATCTTCGAAACCGTTAGTCCGACCGAGACAAACCACCCTATAAAAACATAGCTCAAAAAACATTGCTGTCATTTTAATTACAAAATCCAAAGCTGTAACTGCAACAGTTTTGCATATTGCTATATTTTACGAACACACTGGCATATTGTTACAACACTCGCACGTCCTGATATTGCTGAGTTAGATGCATTCCTGGGTCAACATATTGTTGATCCTGGAACAACATTCAAGTCTGAAAATTAGTCTTAACCCTATCCCTATCCCTAAACCTAACCTACCCCATAAGTTATCCCAAAAATCAGAGGGAAGTGATAGATGAAAACACTGATGTAGAAGCACCATTCATGATTTTAAGCCTAAACTTGACAAATCTGTAAACTTGTCCTCAAATCTGATTGGTTGCTTTGAATGTTGTTCCAGGATCAACAAAAATGTTGACCCAGGTTTCTTGTTGTGTGAAAAACAACAAACTTTACATCCAATCAGTCAAATGACATTTCAATGCAGTGAACAGCTAAAGTAGTTGAGTATTTGACATGCTTAGGCCTGGTTCTGTTCAACTTATTTCAGTTTGTCATAAATCCTACTAAACCAGAGCAATTCCATCTGAACCTGTTCAGCACAGTCTCTCACTTACCTGTGTGTATGAGATGTGTGTTCCCAAGTCTTTGAATGCCTCAATAAATATTCTGTTGTTTAAAGAAGTTGATCGTTTCAGGTGTCCATATGTTGTTGATCAAGTAAGTTTCACTTTCTTCTACTGTGATGTCAGAGCTCCTCCTGTATTTACACATTTACATTTGTCTCTGTATTCAGTGTGTTGGGTTCATGCATGTTGTATGAGTGTTATGGATACAGTATATATCTATATATATATATATATATATATATATATATATATATATATATGCAATACCCCAAATAGATTTAAAAAAAATAAAATAATGATGCTGCCATCTTTCAAAAATCATTTTTATCCCTTTAATAATTTAGCTCCAAATCTCAGGTGAAAACTGTAATTTTGACCCCTGTACAGGCCTCAACACTAAGGATTTTTTCTACTGGCCCCAAACAAAAAATTAATAAAGTAACAGAAAAGAAAATGGGCTTATAAAATAAGCATAGTTTGTTACAAACACAGAAGGGCAGAGACACTGGATGTATAAAAGTAAGGTGTTTATTTTCACAACCAGGTGAAACAACAGCAAGCAGGTGAGTATTCAACAATACTGGCGTAGAATATAGATGAATGGAATGGTAATAAAAAAATGTCCTTTGTTGTTGCAGGAGGATGGATGATGGTAGGAGATATATTTCCACACAACCCAGGGCTGAGGGACTTCACGCACATCTAATGATCGTAGAACATATAGGACAAGAGACGAACAACAAGCAGGTAGGTTCCCAACGGGGTCCGATGGGAGAGAGCACAGGTAATATGCTAACGAGACCGGACAATGAGTGTGACTGAGAGAGCATCCTTTATACTGGTGGTAATCAGTGTGATAATGACGTGCAGGTGTGCGTGATCAGTATTCCAGTGACAGGGAGCGTTGTGATTGGTTGATGGTGGAGCCTGGCGTGTCTGTGACAGTACCCCCCACAGCCCGCTCCTGAGGGCCCGAGGACCTCGATGTTGTGGTGGTTGACCTCTTCCACAAGGTGCAGGACAGTCAGGGTGGTTGGTATGGAAAGTGTCGAGCAGGCTGGGGTCGAGTATGTCGTCTCTGGGGACCCAAGACCGTTCTTCAGGGCCATATCCTTCCCAGTGAACGAGGTATTCCAAGCAACCACCACGGCACCGGGAGTCCAAAATGTTGTTTACTTGATGGGCCGCACCATCGTCTAGGATGAGAGAAAGGGGGGGGTTCAGCTTCTTCGCCAGGCTCTGTGGAAATGGGTAGTGCTCGCTGGAGTTGATGGTGAGCCGAGTCCCAGACCCTCTCACTCTCTCGGAACCAGAAGTCGACTGCTGGAACATGACCAGTGGGGGCTGGTAGAATACGCACTGGAAAGGTGTAAAGCCGGTAGTAGACTGCCACAAGGAGTTCTGTGCGTATTTGGCCCAGCCCAGGAACTGGTTCCAAGAGTTCTGATGGCCGTGACAGAATCCAATCTCTTGGATTTTCCGCTCTGTTTGCCCATTCGTCTGTGGGTGATATCCAGATGAGAGGCTTACGGTCACACCTAGGAGAGAGAAGAAAGCTCTCCACACTCTGGAGATGAATTGGGGGCCTCTGTCTGACACAATGTCCTCCGGGATGCCGCAGTACCTGAAGATATTATAAAACATGAGTTCAGCTGTCTCCATGGTTGTCGGGAGACCCTTCAGGGGGAGAAGACGGACAGATTTAGAAAACCTATCAACAACTACTAGAATGCAGGTACAGTCATTGGAAACTGGTAAGTGATGTATGGCTGGAATGTATAAGGGGAATGCGCTGGGTTCTGGGGATATACTGTAGTCCTGGTGGGCAACACTGCGGAGTGTTGGAGGAGGCATTGAAGGAGGGCAAGGTCTCCTCTGTCCATGTGATGGGACTTACAATAAGCTTAGTGGGAATGATAGGTTCTTGATCTTCAGGTTTCTCCTCCGGGTTATAGAGATGAGATAATGTGTCAGCTTTGACATTCTTGGGACCAGGACGATAGGAGATGGTGAAGTTGAACCTTGTGAAGAGTGCCCACCTTGCTTGTCTAGGATTAAGTCTCTTAGCGTCTCATAGATACTCTAGGTTCTTGTGATCCTTTAACACTAGGAAAGGGTGTTGAGCTCCCTCTAACCAATGCCTCCCACTCCTCTAGGGCTAACTTGATAGCCAGAAGTTCTCGGTTGCCGATGTCGTAGTTTACTTCCGCCGGGTTGAGTTTCTGAAAGAAAAAGGCACATGGGTGAAGTCGACTTGGATTCCCCTGCTGCTGAGACAGTACGCCTCCTACTCCTGTTGTTGAAGCGTCTTTTTTGGATCAGGATGGACCAGAAGGGGCGCTTTGGTAAAAGCTTTCTTCAAGGTTTCGAAGGCACTGGTGGCAACTGGATTCCAGGACAGAGACTTGGGTCTGTTACGGAGGAGGTTGGTTAAAGGGCCACTGATGAGGCTGTAGTTCTGGATTAATCGACGATAGAAGTTGGCGAAGCCCAGGAATCGCTGAAGTTCTTTCACTGTAGAAGGAATTGGCTAGTTGGTAATGGCTTCCACCTTCCCCTCGTCCATCCGGATGCCACTGCTGTCGATGGTATATCCAAGAAACTGCACTGAGGGTTGATGGAAAGAACACTTTTCAGCTTTCAGGAACAGCTGGAACTCTCTCAGGCGTTGCAGGACCTCCGCAAAGTGCTGGCGATGTTTGGCCATGCTCCGGGAGTAAATCAGGAAGTCGCCGATGTAGACCAGGACAGACTTGTTCAGGAACTCCCAGAGCACCTCATGAATGAAATCCTGGAATACGGAGGGGGGCGTTGGCTAATCCATACGGCATAACGAGGTACTCGTAGTGGCCAGTAGGTGTCACGAAGGCAGTCTTCCACTCGTCCCCCTCACGTATCCGGATGAGGTTGAAGGCACTGCGGAGGATCAACTTGGAGAAGACAGTAGCACCTCAGAGATGTTCTAGTGCAGCTGGGACGAGAGGAAAGGGATAAAGGAACTTCACAGTTATTTTATTCAATGCCAGGTAATCAATGCAATGCCGCAAGCCTCCGTCCTTCTTGGCCACGAAGAAGAAACTGGTGTAGCGATTTCGTACAGTTATTAATTAATTTATGAGTTAGATATATGAATATAATAAAACTTTATGATTTATTATTATGCATATATCGACCCAAGGGGGAATTAAACATATATTGTGAATTAATTACAACGAATTATAATCAATTACATATATGATTAGTTCTGGTTTAATAATTGTTTAGAGAAACCGTCGGTTTGTCCAGCAAACCTTTAGCTCCTCACAGAATTATCGAAAGGAAGACTTTTCTCTGGCCACGAGAAAGACTTCCTATTCTAGCATCCAAACGTAAAGCAAGGATATAGGATCGAAACGTTAAAGGACCTGGTTTTTGTTGAAGGAGCAAAAGAACAATCGAGCGTGAACAATGTGTTTAATATATGAAAACTACAAGTACAGAGATTACGTCTAAATACAGAATATCAAATATATACAAAAGGGAAAGTAGAGACAGGAATGGAAGGATGGTCAAAGAATGGCAAATTACGACAGTTAACCCTTTGAGAGCCAGCACAGAAATCAGTTTAAACAAATTTCAGAGAAACTAATACTTGCATATGGTTCAAGTCGGTGTGCAGCAGAGTTCAATGCGCTTGGCTTGGTGGTCCTTTCGAGAGGGTTTCTCCGGCGGGGTTTTCAAACGAGGTTTAACTGACGCGTAAGATGACAGAGAAGAAAGAAGAGAGAGAGTCCAAGGAGATGGTCGTCCCGGAAGGAGCTGAGCGCGTGATGACAGCGCTGTCGCCTGAGGCAGTTCAGGGGCAGTGGAGAGACAATCGGGAGACAAAGGAAAAATTGTGTGTCGTTGTTTTTATGGGAAAACCAAGCTAACACATCTCCTGAGTTGGAACGGTCAATAGATGCGTAGCATATTTGGCGGGCAAAGTCCTTTGTCTGGTCTCCTAGCTGAATTTGCATGATTATGGCTATCAGATCGGATTCGAGATGGGTACTTTCTTCACAGTATCATTAAACAAATAGAACAATGCATTTGACAGCTATGTGACCTATCTCAGTGAATGAGCAGTAGCAGGAGCTTTAAAATGAGATCAAACTCGACAGATCAGAAAGGCATATAAAAGAAGTTATGGTTTACAGACAACTTCCATCATTGAAACTAACACTAACTCAACTACAGTTATTTAAACTAAGTCTAAACACTAGGAAACATGCAAGGCACTTGACATACATGACGGGTACATGTTGGCATAGTTATATTTTAAGAATAGCTGTACATACAATCTCTAAGCATGTTTTGTGTTTTTGTGTGTGTGGTGTGTGTTGGAATGTGATCTGGCTTTTTGATGTCCCAAGAGCTAGGAAATGGGGCCCTCTGTTGTACCTCGGAGGGTAACAAAAATGTCAGAGTGTCTGTTTTTCTCTGGACCGGCCAGAGCCGAGGTCAGATTACAACACAGTCCAGCATGCGAGAAGCATCCTGAAGAGTCCAGATTTTATTGACTGTCAAGTGTGCATATGCTACACTGGACGCAGCAGGGGAAGTCAAAGGGCGGATGTATCCTTGTTCTAGAGCCTCCTTTACATATTCCTCCATGGCCTTCTCCTCCTTTTGTGACAGTGGATAGATCCTTCCGAGGCACTGGCTCACCCGGAAGCAGATCTATCACGCAGTCCCATGGCCGATGTGGAGGTAGCTTAGAAGCTCTCTTCGGGCAGAAAACATCACTGAAGTGGGCATAACAGGGTGGTATATCAACAGATTGTTTCTCAACAGGACTTTCAATCGATGTGGAACAGACAGGAAGTGACTGGGAACAAGAAGATAATGGCAGAGGTAACTTTGAGAAACATGATGGAAAACAACTCTCACCCCACTTCAGGATCTCACCGGTTTTCCAGGAAAGAATTGGGTTATGCTGCTCCAACCATGGGCATCACATCAGCGGTGGATTCCTCCAGAACCAGGAAATGAAGTTGTTCAAAGTATAACACTCCAACTTGTAGTTGTATCGGTCCGACTAGATGATTGACTCTTCTCCGACTGTGGGGTTTTCCTGTATTGAGTGATCTGGAAGGTAGTAGGCGTGTTGGTTGTCTTGAGCTTGAGTTGGCGCCAGAGGGCACCAGAGATGAAATTCCTGGCTGACCCTGAGTCAAGGAGCGCATTAACTGGAACAGAGATATCAGCAGCAGTAAGGTTTACAAAAATGATGAGTGGTTTCATAGAATACAAAGGAGGGAGAATAGCACTCACCATGGGATGAGAAGGATGGATGGGGCAATTGTCAATCATGTGCCCTGCAGCCCCACAATACAGACATAGCCTCAGGGTCAGCCGCCTCTGCCGCTCACTAGGTGTCAGACGAATGAAATCCAGTGCATGGGTTCGCTGACTGGTTCTGGAGGGCTGACGGAATCTGGACGGCGGAGGGTTAGTGGTGGTTCTAGCTGGCCCTGTTGCTCTGCGAGACATGAATGCATACGAGTGGCGAAGCGTATGGATAGTTGAATGAAGCGTTCCAGTCCGATGGTGTCTTTGTATGCAGCGAGATGCAACCGCACATGTGGATTCAATCCTTGACGATAAGTGGTGAGAAGTGATTGCTCGTTCCATCCACTGCCAGTTACAATCACAGAAGGGCAGAGACAAAGGTGTTTATTTTCACAACCAGATGAAACAACAGCAAGCAGGTGAGTATCAAACAATACTATCACAGAATATAGATGAATGGAATGGTAATACTGTCCTTTGTTGTTGCAGGAGGATGGATGATGGTAGGAGATATATTTCCATACAACCCAGGGCTGAGGGACTTCACGCACATCTAATGATCGTAGAACATATAGGATAAGAGACGAACAACAAGCAGGTAGGTTCCCAACGGGGTCCGACGGGAGAGAGCACAGGTAAGATGTTAACGAGACCAGACAATGAGTGTGACTGAGAGAGCATCCTTTATACTGGTGGTAATCAGTGTGATAATGACGTGCAGGTGTGCGTGATCAGTATTCCAGTGACAGGGAGCGCTGTGATTGGTTGATGGTGGAGCCTGGCGTGTCTGTGACATAGTTATTGTTTTCATTGTTTTTGATACATGTAACCTTAATAAATAAGTTTATGACACCAAAAGCTACTAGATTAACCCACTTAAATTTTAAATATTGTTAGATAAATAAACAACAAGTAATAAAATAGTAATAAATAATCAAATTACGAGTAATAGCACAAATGAATACAATAGAACAAACATATAAATGAAAAAAAACAATGCTTTTCAAGTTTTTCATGTAGGTTAAACACGAGATTTCAGGTACAGAAATTGTAATATCTATAACTATATAACTATAGATATATAATATAACTATATAACTATAGATTAACTTTATAATCAGTCAGAGAGCAGTTACAGGTGCATAAATAAGTTTGAAATGTTGAAAATAAAACGTTTAATACTGTTATTTGAAATTATTTAAAAATGAAGACAATTTAAATGTGAAATTAAATCCGCCAGTAGGTGGCAGTGAATCATGTTAATGAGCGAATCATGAGATTCAACCGATTCATTCAGGAAGTGTTGCTCAGAGACGCAAAACATTCTGTGGACTTTGGAACTATTTCGTTGGTGAAATAGAGCGAAACAGACGATTTGGTGTCTAAATGTAAGTCACTTGATATTAAGTTCTTGTTCATTAAACTGTACGCTGATAAAACAATTTCACATTGTAATTGTTGATATTTGGAGAAAAATGGCGCTGTGTAATAATTTATGTTCTCATCTCTGGCTCAGGTATCAAGCTGACCCTTCTGCTCTTCTGGATGGGAAGAACATTAAGCAGGCGGCCACAGGTGTTTGGGTCTGGAGTTTGAGGCATAAGAAGCGAGGATTGCAATAATCCGACTTGGCATTTTTTTTTTACCCACCTCACAAACCTCGTCTCTTAGATCCCTGTCCGAGGACAGACACTCGGTCAAATGATGCATTAGTGGTGGCTCACTACTTCAGAGTGTTACAGACGAAACTGCTATAGGTCACACAGAACGAAAGAAGAGCGTAAATGGCTTTAAAAATGTTTTCATTACATTATTGAGATTATTTATTTCAGTGTTGTCATGACAGAATATTTTACAGATGTTTAATTTTTTGGGGGAAGAGCTGCTAGAAACAGAGACGTTTACATCAGAAAACACTAACACTAGGTGACAACATTCTGATCCACGGTTTTCACCCCAGCAAACCTTGAAAGAAGGGACCGTATATACACCGACTTCACGACTTTAGTTGTAGACGCCAGACTTTTTGGTGCGTTCGTGTTTGTCTTGTCTGTGCGAGTGAAACACACGTGTATCTTGTCCATTATTGTTTTATTGCTGCATACTGCCTGTACCTTCTATGGCAAACTCTTTCAGCTGTCCCTGGACTAGAGGAGATTGGAAACAACCTTCAGATGTGCCGGGAAGAGCATTAAAGATCTGAATAGGTGGATGTAGTCTTCTGTTTTTAAACGTAGGAGTAGAATACTGTGGATTTGGCAGTATGGTTTCTTTAAGTTGAATAAAACATTTGAATCTGGACCACATTGCTGGATTGTGCGGTTTGATTTCTTCTGACTTTCTTTCTCTTTCTTCTTACTTCCCAAAAAAAGTAGTGTGAGTAGAGTTAGACTATGTTCAGACTGCAGGCCAATCAGATTTTCCCCTCAAATCAGATCTTTTCAGGCTGACTGTCCACACTATTAATTGCAAGTGATCAGATAACATTTAATTCAGATTTTGTGTGTTTGTGTTTGTGTGTGTTTTCAGTCCAGGCTTTCACAAACCCATCTGGATTAGAAAAAATCTGAAAAAAAAAATCATGTTCAGTCTGAACATGGCCTTAAAGTACTTGTCCACTACTTTAGTTAAAGATTAACTTATTTAAAATTACTCATGAGTGGTAAAAAAGATATAAAAGATATAAAATAATTAGGGCATAATAATTTTAACCAAATCCTCAGATGTAAACATCAGTGATACAGCCTTACAAAACGCCCAACTTTTTGTAAATGGTCTTTTCTTTTCTAATAAACATATTAATAACAACTTTATAAGAAACTCTAATGACTGATTCATTGATTCCTCCATGTTAATTCAAAATGGCTTAAACCAAAGACAAGTCATTTCACTCGGCGCCATATTCTCCAAAGCTGTTCGCCAAGCTTTCGATTACATTTCATATTTGAAATCACCAATGAAGACAACAACTCTCTCATAAATTGTTTCTAAACGCTCGAATCATGACAAAAAAAATGGATCAAGCTAATGCAAATGCGCGTCTCATGTGCCCTATTTTATTAAGCGCACATCTGACTGTTTCTATAGGAACCGGAGCTTCTAATGGCCGCTGCAGTGAAATAACACAAGACACGTCTCTTGTACTGTTTTGAAAAGTGCAACGTGCAAAATGGCGGAATAAGTCCCACCTTCTAAATAGAGCTAATTGCTGATTGGTAAAGTCATTCCGCCATTTTCTCAAAACAATACGAGTGACGCGTCTTGTGTTATTCTTTGCTTAAACCTCACCTTATACTGTATTGTAGCACATTACCCTAAATATATATTATTTCTAACAAACTTACAAAATTATTCAAAGATGTGATCCCATAAATGCACACATTAGTAGATATATTAATACTGTTTGTGATAATTGCACTTTTTGCAACATATTCAGGTATATTTCACACTCATTTTTATTGCACTTTCTCTATTAAATTTTGGATTGATCTCTTTTTTTTTTTTTTCTTTTTTTTTTTGAACTTTTATTTTATTTTATCAAGTGCAGTCATACAGTATGCACAAATGAACTTTTTGACGGTACGATATTGATGATACAATAAAGTGTCCAGGGCAAGTCCACAAATAGAATAGCAGTCCATAGATGTCTTCCATCCTAACAATAATATGTGAGGTAAGATCCTTATCTCTGCAGTACCACATATACATTTTGTAAATAATAACAATAATTTTTACAATGCAAATGACCATTGATAAATAAATGACAAATAAATAAGTAAATAAAATAATAATAAAAGTAAGAAAAATATAGTCTGCATAATAGTCATATCAAATGAAAATGTTGGGCAATGGAAGACCATTATTTAGGAATACATGTGCTTTCAGTTGTAAATTGCTGTTATATGCTCCATGTTATAAACGTCTTGGATTCTTTCCCTCCATTGTGCAACCGTTGGAGGGTGGCTTCAGCCAGGAGGCTGTGATTACCTTATTCGCTATTAAAGAAGGACTCTCAGCAAACATGTTTGGCTATTCTCTTCAAAGTCAGCTGGCAGTACCCCTAGCACAAAGTATGATGGTTCAAGAGGTAGATCTATACAGAGACATTTTTTTATTTCTTTTGTACATTTTGCCAGTATTCTGATATCTTCGGGCAGTCCCAAATATATGCGTGTGGTCTTCCACTAAGCCACAATCCCTCCAACAACCGTCTGAAGTGTTGCTCCATTTTGATGTTATGAATGGAGTCCTAAAATATCTCATTTTAATTTTCCATCCAAATTCCTTCCAGTTAGGACTACTGGTTACCCTGTGTCCTTGACTGCATGAATCTCCCAACTTATCTGTAATTATTGTGTTCATTCTAATTCCATTTTTCTTTAATGTCTAAATTATTTTCTTTAAATTCTTCCCGCAATGTGAAATGAATTTTGACTTCACTATTCCTTCTGTTATTGATATGAAGAAACGTTCTATTTTTGTTGGTAGAGAGCAGAGCTTTTCCCATTCTTGATGATTTTGGAGGTAATGTCTAATTTGTAAGTACCTAAAGAAGTCTTGATTTGGTAAATCATATTTCTCTTTGAGCTGTTCAAATGATTTCAAGGCTGCTCCGTCAAACAGCTGGTCCAAAACCACTAGACCCCTTTCTGTCCATTTCAGGAATCCCTTGTCCAGCCTAGCTGGGGAGAACTCACAGTTATTTGCTATCCTTATATATCTTGGGACATCCACGCAACCATGGATCTCAATTGGGCTGCCCAATAGTATGTTTTAAGGCTAGTCAAGTCCAAGCCTCCATTTTCCTTTGGGCAAAGTAGTCTTTTAAATTTAAGTCTGGGTCGCTTTCCTTGCCAAATAAACTTGGATAGCCATTTATCTAATGTGGTAAAGGTGGAGGCAGGAACATAGATAGGTAGTGATTGGAAGAGAAAGAGCAACATTGGTAAAATGTTCATTCTTATAGTTTCTATTCTTCCTATCAGGGAGAGTGGCAGAATTTCCCATTTTTGATCGTTGCATATCAGGCTGATGGGTCTATATCCTTCGCAGAGTGTTGGGTCTTTCCCTTCTTTATGACTTGTGACCATGTCTCCGGAGGGTTGTTCTTGGAGAGGGAGTATCTAAACACCTTAGTTAATATGGGCGCGAGGTCATTTATGAAGCATTTGTAAAATTCTCCAGGAAGCCCATCGACCCCTGGAGATTTGTTGCTTTTCAATCTTTTTATAGTCTCTCTTATTTCTGTTTCTGTAATTGGTGTTAAATTTTGGATTGATTTCAAGATAGAATGACAAAACTTTACATTTTGAACCTTATGACATTGTACTTTATCAAACGCATATTATTCTGAAGAACAAAATTACATCTTTTAATTATCTTGGCAAAGTTTTACATTCACAAGAAAACCTCATATATTGTCTTTTGTTACTGATCTCATGATATACTTTGAAACTTTCAAACATGAAAACACAAGACAAGAAAATTTAAAAGCTTTTCAGATTTATGTAACCAAACATATGGGTCACTTCTACAGAAGTGGTGTAAAATCTTAATTCTTTTGCAGTTAACATGTTTATAAGGCCACAGAATGTGTGAATTGTATGTACAAATCAAACCCTGATTATGGTTGTGAACCTGGAATGTAAGAATCAAGTCAAATCAAGTTATTTCTATAGCACTTTATAGCATATTCATAGATCCCATATACTAATGAGGCAAGGGTGTAGAGTTACATTCAGGCTATTTTAAGGCATTTCAAGAAAATATGTTTAAATATGTCATTTTGGTGATCAAAGATGAGTTTTGAGGGATCAAATTATTGACTACAGGGGGACTTTAATGGCTCTTTTCCACTGCATGGTGCAACTATAATGATCCGTCTATAATCCCACCCACTTTGAATCGATACTAACGGCAGTGGGAAAGCAAACGAGTCATACAGCACAGTGGAAAAGCACCAACAGTGTCGCACTCAATTAATTTTGTGAATCCACTCAAAAAATATCTGCTACATATGGTTAGATAATTATGTAGGGTTAATATGGACACAATAAAACAGAAACAACAATTAATCCATTAAAGTACAAAACAAAAAAAGTCACTTGATGTAAACCAAGCAGCAACAACAAATTATTCTCATCCTTTGAGTTAACACATACATTTTGATTTGTTTTTAAACATTAATTACATGCAGCATTATTTTCATCAAGTATTTCATATTAGGGGTATTAATTCATTTATTGTGATTGACAGGTGTGATGATCAGTGGAGTTGAGTTTTTACCTCCATCATTAAGGCATGGGCAAAAATATGGACAGAGTTTGTCATTGAAAGACTGACCAGTGAAAGAGTAGATATGAGAGCTGGACTCCAACATAAAAGGAGACCAGACCCCCTCATAATCCACAAACACCGACCCGCTGCGGCTTCACGCTCAGAGACAGAGAGACAGAAGGATCATCACAGGCTTTATATTCATTCTCATTCCTCAGTCTCACAGTCCAGTATCCATTACTGGGAGTCGGTGTGATCGTTCCCTTCCTGATAATGGATTCTCTGGCCACTCCTAAAGTCCATTCAGTCTTTTCCTTCACCTGCACCTCAAAATAAAATCTCCCTGAGGAGAATCTCTCCTTTCCCAGAACAGTATACTGTATCAAATCTCTCTGGATTGTCTGGGAGTTTCTGTTTAATGTCTCCACATCTCACTTGTTTTCCATCATCAGACAGGATGAGGTT
This sequence comes from Culter alburnus, assembly GCA_028476615.1. Taxonomy (NCBI): domain Eukaryota; kingdom Metazoa; phylum Chordata; class Actinopteri; order Cypriniformes; family Xenocyprididae; genus Culter; species Culter alburnus. The sequence goes on along the minus strand of JAOTNS010004081.1, from coordinate 5,869 downwards.
TGGATGAGCTGTATCAGGATCCAGAGTCACATCCACTGAGAAAACAAAGAATAAAAAATTCAAAATTCAAAATATAAAGATTTAGTGATGATAATGTTTTTAATAATGAATCAGGTCAGTAATGAAGCTGTAATGTAATAGTGTAGTGCAGACACACACCTGCATACTGCTGCATCCTCTTCAGCTCTGTAGAGACTAATGACATAAAACATCATCAGATCTATGAGACGTGTGGAATTATAGACAAGCTTTAAGGTTATATTAAAGAAGTGAATAAACATCATGTTTTATCTGATCAATGTGTGTGATCTGATCATCATAAACATACTCCACACGGCTCCTGGGGTTAATAAAGGCCTTCTGAAGTGAAACGATGCGTTGTGTAAGAAAAATATCCATATTAACAAGTTTAAAGTAAAATATCTTGCTTCCACACAAGCAACCTTCTGTATTCAAGTTACGGAGAAAGTGTAAAACTCTTGCAGTTCAAAAAGCTTACACTACATCCTACGCCTTCCCTATTCAACGTATGGAAAAAGCTTAACTGACGTGATGCCACTTTCTTCGTAACTTGAATATAGAAGACAGTCTGGCAGAAGCTAGATATTTATTCATAACTTGTCTGGATTTTTTACACAAACGCAGCACTTCACTTCAGAAGGTCTTTATTACCCCCGGAGCCATGTGGAGTACGTTTGAGGATGAATGTGGTGGAGACACTTTCTTCAGCTCGACTCGTTTGTTTCCGTTCACTGCCATTATAAAGCTCGGATGCATCAGGATATTATTAAAATATCTCAGATTGTGTTCATCTGAAAGAAGAAAGTCATACACACCTACGATGGCTTGAGGGTGAGTAAAGCTTGGAGTAATTTTCATTTGAAAGTGAACTAATCCTTTAATCTACATTTTCCAGCTCATTTTCCATTAGAAACGTACATACAGCTGCAATCATGCAAACTATGGAATTGATGAATATATATCTGTATGGTGTTGATACTGTCGTACCAGTTAGCGTGAGTTCTCCTGTAGAGTGTCCTGCAGTTGAGTCAGAGCTTTCCTCAGAGGCTCCAGACTCTCATCAGTCTTCATACTGATCTCAGACCAGTTCCTGGTGTTTCTAGGGCTGCACAGGGATGAGTAGGTCTACAGCAGAAGAGAGGAGAAATCCTTCAGCATGGGGAGTGTCATTACCATTGATCAGAGAGATGTTGACTGACCTGTAGGAAGTGGAGGTGATCTTCAGTGTGTGAGAGCTGCTCCAGCTCAGTGTTTCTCATCTTTAGCTCCGTGATCTCCTGCTCCAGCTCTTCAATGAGCTCTCCTCCTGTTTCTGCTGCTTCTGCTGCTCCTCCATCATCTCCAGCAGTTCAGTCTGACATCTCTCAATGGAGCGGATGAGATCAGTGAAGAGCTCGACACGGGCTGCTTTCTCCTTCTCTGTGTTTCTCTGCTCAACCAGGACAATCCACAAATTATTAGTGGTGTTTGATAAGACAAGAGTCAGTGTTACTATAGCTCATAATTCAGTGTATTAAGGGTTTATCAAAATAACTCCATCCTGAACCGACTGCACTGAATGATTCCTCGAGTCATGTTCTTCTTGTTGAGGAGAGATGTCACAGGCTATTACTTTACTAAGTGATCAAAGTAAAATGAATTATAAAGCAGCATGTAATCACGATTGCGGTAGTGCTTTATACAGCAATTCACTAAACACAAATTTAATATTCAGTATCTTACATTATAGACACAATACGACAGTTACTTTGTCTATTTTTGCTTTGCCAGGAAAAACAGTCCAACACAGCAAAATCACCAGAGGTAAATCAACTCTGCTTGGAGTGATATGATCCCACTAAATAGTGTTAAAGTAACACTGAAGCAGAGTTCAAATTAATGAGATAATTAAGCGATTAATCAGCAATGAATGAGTGTTAGTGATGAACACCTGCTGTTAACAAGCTGAATCACTGAAGAAAAGATAATCCTCCTCTCCTGAGATCTGAGAGATATAATGTCTTTTATCTTCAGCTGATTTCATCTAAGACTGTGGCTGAAGTCAGTTGTTGTTCTTGTGTTTCTTTTCGTCATTAATTCTGCTTGTTAACAGCAGGTGTTCATCACTAATGCTCAATCATCACTATTTAATCACTTAATTATCTCATTAACTTTAACTCTGCTTCAGTCTTACTTTAACACTGTTTAGAGAGGGACTATATGTACTCTGAGCACAGTTGATGTAACTCAGGTGATTTGCTGTAAACTTACAAAAAAATATTAATGTTTTGAAGCAACCAGAATACTTTTGTAGGCAAAAAAACTAAATAACGACTTTATTCAACAATATCTAGTGATGGGTGATTTCAAAACACTGCTTCATGAAGCTTCAAAGCTCTATGAATCTTTTGTTTCCAATTAGTGGTTCAGAGCGCCAAAAATCACATGATTTGGTAAAACAAGGCTTCGTTACGTCTTAAGTGTTTTTGAAATTTCAATAGTTCATGTGAATTTGGTGGTTTGGTTCACGCACCGAATCCTTTAAACACGCAAACCTTTAAACCAAATCAATTAAGATCAATGATTCTTTCAAAGACTTGTCGCTTGTCGCCATCTACTGGTCTATCAATGTAACCTGCAGAAAGAGTCACTGTAAATCCCCACCACAACACTGACAGTCTGTCTGGAACAAACAAAGACAAGTGGATTGACACAATGTGAAAAGTCCCCTGAACTAACTGATGTAAATAAATATTTAAGAAAACTGAATTACATAATTTAACTCACTTTTCTGATTCTGATGAGTGTTTGAGTCTGAATCTTCTTGATTCTGTCCTGGATCGTCTGCTGCACATCTTTCTGTGTTTTCATCAGTTGAGCCTATAGGCAGACAACACAGACACATTTATAACAGAGATTTACTGTCCTGTCAGGAAACACACAATTGTTTTCAGGTGTTGGAGCCCATTAAAAGCAGTTTAATAGTAACTTCTACCTTTTCTCTTCACTCTCTTTCTATAGAAACAGTGTTGTGGTTCTTGTGGTCTGTCACGTCACACATCGGACACACACACGTCTGATCATCTCTACAGAACAGCTCCAGAGGTCTCTCATTTCTGACATATATAGTCCTCCAGATTACTCACAGGATTGATCAGTTTGTGTTTCTTTAAACCTGCCACTCTCAAATGACGCTCCAGGTGAGTTTCACAGTAAGAGCTCTGACACACCAGACACGACTTCAGGGCTTTCTGCTTTCTTCCTCACAGATGTCACAAAGAACTTCAGTTTCTTCACAGCTTCAGTTTTCTTCTCAGGACTTTTCTTCTTATAGTGATCTACGAGCTCTCTGAGTGTGGTATAATCTTGAGATCAGGTCTGTGCTTGAATGTTTCTTTACAACATGGACAGCTGCAGGTCTGGCTGTTGTCCCAGCACTTATTCAGACAGGTCTTGCAGAAGTTGTGTCCACATGAAGTGGTGACTGGATCAGTGAACACGTCCAGACAGATAGAGCACTGAAGCTCCTCAGTCAGTGGACCACTAGAGGATGACATATCTGGACAGAGAAATTATGAGAATTAATGGCCATCAATAGTAGTCAAATGTAGAATGTGAACATTGTGCAGAGCTTGAATCTGGACAACATGTGGCTACTCTGAAGAAGCTTAAATATAAGATAGTTTTCCATTAAAGGAAAATGAAAGTCATGCAGCAATTCTTTTTTTTTTTTCTTAACTTACCTGTAGTCAGATTTATACTCTGTCTCCTGGTCTCTCTTCCTTTTGATGATATTGATGCCGATTCTGCCATTGCTCTTCCCCTATTAAGCCTTTTCAAGATGAACCACAACAAACTAAACTAGGCTGCTGATCAGAAAAGTACAAATAAATCATTTTCTCCTCAAAATAAACAGATATATTTTAGGACTAAGTGTAATTAGGGGCCAAGCACTGAAGGTGCCCACAAAAAGTTATAGAATTCAAGTCGATCCCTCAAACCGTTTTCGAATAACTCACAAAACATTTATGTAAAGCTTGTGAAATAAATGTAAGGCTGTATCTCCGCAATGCTTTATAGTAATCAGACCAAACTTGGTACATCACAAGCACGACCTGAAGTTACATGCTGCGTTTCAATGCAGCGCCACCTACTGGTCTGGATATATGAAAAATGTATATTTTTGCTTATAACTTATGAACGGTTTGTCAAAAAATAATAATAATGGTCTTGTTAGATTCGGGGCAGCATTCCAAGTTAAATGATATCCAATTTTCCCATATTGACCATTTTGCATTTTGTAGTAAAATGTTGTATTTTATGAACACATCAGCATATCGTTACGAAACGTTTTGAGCCAGCGCCACCTAGAGATAAAATCAAATATTCACATGCTTAGAACTTTTATTGTGGTTGACTTATTTTCATGGGAGTCATCTCCTTAGATTCCTGAATCCATGCCGAGTCCAACGATACCAAACATGCTAGGTTTCTTCTTATAGTTTGTGCAACGTTGTGATTTAGCATTCAAACAACTTTCGTGAATATCTTCGAAACCGTTAGTCCGACCGAGACAAAACCAACCTAGGAAAAACATAGCTCAAAAAACATTGCTGTCATTTTAATTACAAAATGGGGGAAAAAAAATAAAGCTGTAACTGCAACAGTTTGCATTGCTTTTTACGAACGCATGGCATATCGTTACAAAACTGTCTTCGGCACCATGCCCAGAAGGTACTCAAAATGTTTTGGAAGCACCCCTTGTGGTCAAAAATTGTAATGAAATGATATTATAAGAAATATACTCATTATAACTCATTGTATTTCACTTTTTGCTCAAAATTATCTCCAAATGTCTTATTTACTAATTTGCAGTTGATGCTTGCTTTTATGATTTTTCTGTTGTGATTGGCCCCTAATTGCTGCTTGCAGCTATATTTTTATCTATAGTTTTCATGTGTGTGAAAAAAACAACAAACTTTACATCCAATCAGTCAAATGACATTACAATACGATTCTGAAAACATTTCAATGCAGTGAACAGCTGAAGTAGTGAGTGTTTGACATGCTTAGACCTGGTTATGTTTCTTATTTCAGTTTGTCATAAATCCTACCAAACCAGAGCAATTCCATCTGAAACCTGTTCAGCACAGTCTCTCATTACCTGTGAGTATCACAAGTCTCTTGAAAGGCTCAATAAATCTTTGTGTTTAAAGAAGTGATCGTTTCAGGTGTACATTGTTGTTGATCAAGTTAGTTTCACTTTCTCTTCTACAGTGATGTCAGAGCTCCTCCGGTATTTACACATTTACATTGTCTCTGTATTCGGTGTGCTTTAATTCATGCATGTTTGTATGAGGTTATGGTGTGTGTGTGTGTGTGTTATATATATAGATATATATAATATCTATATATATGTACATATAAGCAATACCCAAAAAGATTTTTTTTTAAAAAAAATCTTTGACAAAATAATAAAATAGTAAAAATAAAATAATGATGCTGCCATCTTTCTAAAATCATTTTTACCCCCTTTAATAATTTGGCTCCAAATCTCAGGTGAAAATTGTAATTTTGACCCCTGTACAGGCCTCAACACTAGGATTTTGTACTGGCCACACAACAAAAAATAATAAAGTAACAGAAAAAGAAAATGGGGCTATAAAATAAGCATAGTTAGTGTTTCATTGTTTTTGATACAGGAAATTAATAAATAGTTATGACACCTAAAGCTACTAGATTAACTTACTAAATTTTAAAATTGTTAGACAAATAAAAAGAAGTAATAAAATAGTAATAAATAATCAAATTACGAGTATGCACAAATGAATACAATAGAACAAACATATAAATGATCCGAAAACAATCC
>JAOTNS010004080.1:0-19330 GCA_028476615.1 Culter alburnus | reverse complement strand
TTGTTGTCAATCATTTTTCTAAATCTAACATATTTTTCTCTGTTTTCAGCTGTTAGTGGTCAGTCTTTGACCTCCTCAGATTCTGTGTGAAAAGACCAGGAGAATCAGTCACTGTCCTGCAGTGCGTCTGGATTCTCAATGAGCAGCTACTGGATGGCCTGGATCCGTCAGAAACCAGGAAGAGGACTGGAGTGGATTGGGAGTATATATGGCTCAACTATATATTATGCTCAGTCTCTACAAGGCCAGTTCTCAATCACAAAAGACACCAGCAAAAACATGCTGTATTTAGAGGTGACAAGCCTGAAGACTGAAGACACAGCTGTTTATTTACTGTGCAAGACAGTCACAGTTACACAAAAGACGCAGGGCTGAACAAAACTATTCATGCATGAGATCACTGAAGCATTACTGCAAATTTCCCCATAATCAACACATTACTTGTTAGAAAACATTTTAATACTTCTGTATAAACATTGTCCCAAATGAGAGTATGAAGGTCTGGGCTGGTAATAAGGAAGGTCAAAAAGATAATAGATTCAAAGTTTGGAGGAATGATTATTGAGTGAGGATACATAACCTGCAGTGAGTGTACTGTACATAAGAACCTGCTAAATGAATCTGAAAATAATAGGCTGTTGTTTGATTCAGACTCAACAATATTCAATCATGCCAAATCTGATCAAGTGAATTAGTACACTGCAGTGGCAAATATCATCTACAATGAGCAAGATGAATCCAGATATAGGGTTGATTTTTTTTTTTTTTTCTCCCCTTTTTCTTTTGGTCTGACCCTCCTTTTATTGATATGAAATCTGCTGGAGGTTGGGCTATGCAAATTAAAATGTACTTTCTGCCTTATAAACTCTTCATATTTGTCTCCTTTTAAGTGTTTTGTCATTGAGATTTTTTAACAAAAACTGCTGCAAATGGTCCTCAGAATTACTTGTTTCATAAGCATACTCGTCTCTATGGACAGTAAGTAAGATTTATTTTTAAACAATTCAGTGTATTTATATTTTATTAATTTTCATCTCTTTGCTGTCAAGTCATGTCTATTTTTGACTTTATTGCTAAAACTGAAGTGTCTCATAAATTATAATTTCTTTTATTTTAACAGTGTGCAAAAGTCAGACACTGACTGAGTCTGAGTCAGTTGTCCTCAAACCTGGGAACGAACATAAACTGACCTGTACTTTCTCTAGGATTGAAGTTGATAATGCACGTATTGCATGGATCAGACAGGCTGAAGGGAAAGGGCTCGAGTGGATCTGACATATTTCTGCTCCAAGTGGCGGTATCAAATATTACTCTAAAACCGTTGAAGGACGATTCACCATCTCCAGAGACAACAGTAAAATGCAGGTGTATCTGCACATGACAAATCTACAGGCTGAGGACACTGCTTATTACTGTGCCCGAAAAACACAGTAACACAAGAGGCTGCTGAGCTGTAACATAACTTGTGTGATTTAGAGAAACGTTTGTGCCACAAGTGATTCAAAAATAATTCACATATGTAACCTGAAAAAACAATCCATCCCTCATGAATGAATGCCAACTTAAAGCATATATATAAAAAAATAAAAAACGCATGTATTCACTCATCTCATCTCTATGATCAGTGTTCACACCAAAAAACCTTTAACGAGTTTGTTTGCCCATATAATCTTTAGGGTTAGGTTAGCTAATTTGGCTTGCTGTCCACTGAGGAGGGGCCTCGATGAAGCATCTTCACTTGAGCTCTAATACCCCCCCAGTGATAATATAGGATATGATAGCCAAGGTACCTGAGATGAAGGTGGAGTTGGGGAGGTGGAGGGATGCTGAAACAGCTGAGACTGAAGAGAGGTAAGCAGCTGCTTATATACTCTGGCTGTTGATTGGAAGATTTAGGGCTCGCTCCTCCCTAAATTACGTTTAGGAACTTCACTTAAAAAAAATATATTTTTTACTTATATTGTATGTTTTCTGAATGTGTAAAAGTTTTCATGATTCTGGATTGGATAAGGATTTGGATCAACTAAAATGTATCCACTTAACTTTGCTCTGTAATTATCTATTACAGTCTGAGCTAGTAAATAAAAGTAACAAACAATACATAGAAAGGCAGACACTGAGGTTAATAAGGACACAGAAAATGTAATGTGCCTTTAGAGGGCAGTCTATGCAAACCTACTTCTTGTCCCTTTAAAAGCCCCCACTCTATTTCATACTACAGAAAAACTTGTTTGTGACTTTCCTGCATCAGGTTCCTCTTTTCATAACATGGCAAGGATATTGTGTCTAAACTGGATTTATCGTCATGTTTGCTCTCACAGAATGTAAGAAGGGCTTTTGAAAACCTGTTGACAATCAGACTTATTCATGTGTACTGTTGTAAATGTTAATGTTGAACTGTTCATTTTCATTCTGTTGGTGTCAGACACTGACTGAGTCTGAGTCAGCGGTCATTAACCTGGAGGATCTCACAGACTTACCTGTACAGCCTCTGGATTTAGCAGTGACCCGAGCTGGCTTGGATCAGACAGCAGCAGGAGGAGGTCTGGAGTGGCTGGCATACATCTCATCTGGCAGTACTATATACTACTCAGTCTGTTCAGGGACGGTTCACCATCTCCAGAGACAACAGCAAGAAACAGATGTATCTGCAGATGAATATATGAAGAATGAAGACACGCTGTATATTATTGTGCCAGAGAGCCCCAGTGACAAATACAACTACAGTACTGCACAAAATCTGAATGCAACAAACAGACGTGTCTGTATTTATATATATAATATATACATATATATATATCCACCGGAGCATCATCTGAGCAATGTTAGTTCAAAACAATACTGTAGAAAAATATTTTCATAGGTAGGCTACATGTATGTCTTGAACTACTATAGTCAACAAACACCCTTTATATATGTAAATAAAACATCTCATTCATGATTATATTATCACTCATGTGTTGCATTTAACATTTACATTTATTAGCAGATGCTTTTATCCAAAGTGACTTTATAAGAGCGGAACAAAGCAATTTTGTAAAGGATTCAACAATATTTTAATATACAATGGCATGTTTATTTGACAACCAGTTTATTTAAAATTGGTAAGCAAGCTAGCCCTCCTATTATCCTCAAAACCAGCGACGCGGGTTTACCAGTGGGGTAACCCCTGATGCTTCAGGATGCTTCACTGTTGGCTGACACAGGACTCATCAGGTAGCATTTCACCTTTTATTTCCCTGGACTATTCATTTTCCAGATGTCTCAAACAGTCGGATGGGGGCTTCATCAGAAAAAAATAACTTCTTTCAGTCTTCTGCAGTCCAAACCTTGCTGTACTTGCAGAATTCTAGTCTGTCCTTGATGTTTTTCTTGGAGAAAAGTGGCTTCTTTGTTGCCCTTCTTCACCAAGCCACTGTCCAAAAGTCTTGACCTCACTGTGCCTACAGATGCACACCTGCTGCCAATATTGAGCTCTGCACATGGTTCAGGATTGACTCTTCAGGAGGTGACCGTCCTGCCGCTTGCTGGACACTCTGGGATGTAATGGCTTCTTCATTGCAGCTGAATTTCTCAACTTAAAGTTCTTGATGATCCAGTAAATGGTTCTTTCAGATGTTCTGCATCAAAATGGCCTCACATGCAAAGAAATTGCTGCAAAGCGATGATGGGTATGTCTTTCTTTAGAGGTAACCATTGAAGACGCAGGAGCACAATGACTGGAAGCACTTTTTCCTCCTGACTAGAACTTGTTTGCACTTTCCCATGTGTTGATGTGAGTAGTGAAATTATTCTAGATGATCACTTTTTACCTCAAACAGGTCCTTTTTGTTTGTTTGTTTGTTTGTTTTTGCCAATGAAGCGTTTTGCAAATACTGTATGTAAAATGCATCTGATCAACACCACAACTAAAGCAGCAAACTTTTAACAAGCAGTTCATCTAATGAGGGTTTCTGATACTAGAACCCACTGCAGAGAACCACCAAACCTTTACCTTATCATTCAAGTGGGGGGCGGGGCCATTATAAATTGCCATTTTGAAGGTAATGTACCTCCTTGTGGCTGAGAGACACATAAGAGAACACTAAGAATCTCATCTGAGCAGATCTCTCAAAATTAGGATTCTCTCATCTATGTTTTCGTGATAATTGTAATTAAAGTATAGTTCACCCAAAAATGAAAATTATCCCATAGCCTGAAAATAAAGTGTTACCAAAATGTCTTTTACATATCACAAATAATAATGCATAAGCAATTGAAAGGACTGTATAATTATGCTAATAAATGTGAACTACACACACTCATGACAGAAATAATGTAGTCAGGTGATACAGCCATATTTTGTATTGTTTAAGACATGAATAAGTTATTTTTGATGGTAAATTTTTTTTTATGTTACCTGACAAACATTTATTACAATGTGTGTCACGTTATCATAATATATATGTATATATCATTTATATATTATCTTCATCACTGAAGATCATCACTGATTAACACTGAGGGCAGTGCAGCAGATTTTGTTTAGTTTTAAGACCCTCCCTTAATCAAATGAAGTCTGAAACATTGTCTGTTCTCTGTCCAATAATGCTTCAATTTTAAAAGCTTCTTCACACACCAGAAACACAGTTTTTGCATGGAACTGCATTGGTCTTAGAGGAAAATGAATCTGAGTTATATTATTCTAGTTGTACTGGTTTCATGTAAGTTTAAATCTGCTTATCGATCTCATTAAGCAACTTTCTAAATATAATATTTAAAACCCAATGCTGTTTTAATTCTGTGAACATTTTGTCTTAGTTCCAGATGCACATGGTCAATCACTGACCTCTTCTGGCTCTGAAGTAAAGAAACCTGGAGAATCAGTCACACTATCTTGTGTGGTTTCTGGACTCTCCCTTAGCTGGCTGCACTGGATCCGTCAGAAACCAGGGAGAGGACTGGAGTGGATCGGCCGTATTGACGGTGGCACTGGCACTATTTTGCTCAGTCTCTACAAGGCCAGTTCTCCATCACCAAAGACCCAGCAAAAACATGGTGTACTTGGAAATAAAAGCCTGAAGACTGAAGACACAGCTGTTTATTACTGTGCAAGAGAGTCACAGTTAGACAAAAAACTGCAGCGCCAATCAAAAACAGAAGTGCAGACAGACATGACTAGAACATTTACATCCCTGGGAATTAAAGAGTTGCTCTCTTTGTAGATTCTCTTCAGCTTCATTGGCCACTTTCCTATATTTTGTAAGTTTTGTTACAATAGGAAACATGTTTTAAAAATATGCAAACTAGAAGAACATCTAAATATAATGCATATGATGAGTTGACGAAGGAGCATGTTGATGAAGTTTAATTTCCTAAAGTATATTGCAAGTATTGCAATGAACATGTTCCTTCTTTAACTCATCAGATTATGCATTATATTTGGAAACATATATTTAAAACATGTATCCTATTGTAACAAAACTTACAAAATATAGGAAAGTGGCCAATGAAGCTGAAGAGAATCAGTAGTACAGAGGGTTCCTCTTTCTCTTTATTTGAGCCGGTGGCATGTAATTATTTTCTCATCACAGTCCACAAAAATACCTCCACTTCTCCCATTCTGCACAAATTTAAGACCTCAAGAGATAATAGCCAGAATCAGCTGTATCTTCAGATGTGCAGTCTGAAAATTTAAGACACTGTAGTCATACAATAAATAAATAAAATAACAACAGCTATAAAATGAATAAAGTCACTAAAGCAAAATGCCATTAAGATATGCGTGCTGAGAATCATAAACCTAAACAAATCAGCAACATTCTTTAATATAATATTTTTTGCTCAAGACAACCAGTTAAATTGTTAACATTTGGGGGAATATGGATGGACTAATATGTTTATATGAAGATTTTTCATATGTGACTCAAAATACTTCAAGCTCAAGCATAAGCACACTGCAAAGTGGTATTTTATACAGTGTTATCTGTTGTCATCTGTATTTAAACTTGTTTCTTGTAATATAGCAACAAATTATGATTAAAGGGCACAACATAATCTTCAGTTCTAAACAATTTTTTATGTTGTATTTTTTATCACCCTAGCGCTGTTACGCTGTATTTCGGAGCTCTGTCCACATATGGCTCTGACTACTCTAAACCCTCAAAAAAATCTCTTAATATGCAAACTATTCTGGAGGGCGGATCACCCTCACTCCCAGAGGATTGTTTTATAAACCGTCCAACGACTAACCATCTAAATCAGCTGCTGTGTAAACTTTTTTTTCTGTGTAACTTGTTGTTTACTGGCAGTTGAGACAATGGAAATGCTACAGTATGTTGTTCTGCAGATGATTATTTTATGTAAGAAACTCCCATTTGTTCTGAATTATTACTGTCATCTCACTGTTCTATTACTGTAATCCATCTAACATTATTTTTTCTCTATATTTCAGGTGTTAGTGGTCAGTCTTTGACCTCCTCAGATTCTGTGGTGAAAAGACCAGGAGAATCAGTGACTCTGTCCTGCAGTGTGTCTGGATTCTCAATGAGCAGCTACTGGATGCACTGGATCCGTCAGAAACCAGGGAGAGGACTGGAGTGGATCGGCCGTATTGACACTGGCACTGGCACTATTTTTGCTCAGTCTCTACAAGGCCAGTTCTCCATCACCAAAGACACCAGCAAAAACATGCTGTATTTAGAGGTGAAAAGCCTGAAGACTGAAGACACAGCTGTTTATTACTGTGCAAGAGAGTCACGTCACAGTTACACAAAAGACTGCAGGGCTGAACAAAAACTATTCATGTGATCTCTGATGGCCCAAGAGCATTTTCCTAAAATTCAACAAACTACTTCAATGATTTTTACTTTATTAAAATATGGTTTTAAATCTGTATCATACTTCTTAATGGAGGTCTTTCTTAATGAACAACAAACATTATAGGCATATTGAATTCATGCAGACAAAGTAATCTTGTTTGTCTTGTTTTTGTTGTTTTAGGTTTTAGTAACTGTAAACTAATTTAGTAAACTAATCAATCAATCTGAAAATCTCTATATAATGTTTCTTTTCACAAAAATGTAAGGATATATGCTTTGAGAACAAAATGTTGAATTCATGCTAGAAATAACAAATTAAAATGCAGTTCTAAGGCATTCTGATGTGTCATTTTTTTAATAGAAATAAATAAATAAATAAGCTTTTGGAAAAGCTATAAACTTGTTTGTGATTTCCTGCATCAGGTTCCTCTTTTCATAACATGGCAATGGATATTGTGTCTAAACTGGGTTTTTATCTTCATGTTTGCTCTCACAGAATGTAAGAAGAGCTTTTGAAAACCTGTTGACAATCAGACTTATTCATGTGTACTGTTGTAAATGTTAATTTTGAACTGTTCATTTTTCAGTCTGTTGCTGTCATTGACTGAGTCTGAGTCAGTCAGGCTACTTTGGGTGTCTTGTTCATCATATTTATTTTCATATAAAAGCAACAGAATCAGGAGTCTGATCCACTATTTGTGCTACTAAATGAGAACAATGACCCAATGGTGAAAAAGGGCTGATCTGTGTTTGCCTGTATGCATTCAACTACAGCACACTGAAGCTCTACAACTTTGCTACAGTCCTTTATTCACTTTCACATGAACGTAACACAACGTCACATCTGTTTTTTAATGGAACTCAGAGAAGGTTGTACTCATGCCTTCTTTGAAAAAATACTCACATTTATTTGTGTCACAGAAGGACAATATTATATCCGTATTAAGATGTGGACTATTGTCCTTTAATGAAATGGCCTCAAGATCTAGTTTTTGTTAATTCAGGTTTCAATGCAAATGATCTGATGTCGTTCCATATTTAAACAACTACACTGTTGAGTGGAGGACTCATCACCAGTTCAGCCTTGACATAAATCATGTTCACTTCATATCTCTTGCTGTTGCTGGCCGCAGTGTCTGGTAAATATATTTATAGGACAAAATATACACTTTTCCTAGTGTAAATAAATACATGAATGATTATTTGTACATTTTATGTTTATCCACAGGTATTGACTCTCAGGTTGTGCTCACACAGTCTGAACAGTCAGTAGTTGTGACTCCAGGTGGTTCCCACAAACTGACCTGTGCCTGCAGTGGATTCACTCTTAGTAGCACTAACATGCATTGGATCCGTCAGGCACCTGGAAAAGGACTTGAATGGATTATTTTATTTATTCAGATTCTATAAGAGCTCAGCTCAGTCAGTGCAGGGCAGGTTCACAGCATCTAAGGACAGCTCTAATTTCTATCTGCACATGAATCAGCTGAAGACTGAAGACACTGCGGTGTATTACTGTGCAACAGATACACTGTGGAAACACTAATACAGACAGCTGTTCAAAAACTCATCATGAGGTGGACATGGTTGAGCTAAAGGGGAAGATGATATAAAGTGATATAAGTGATAAGGCCGATCTAAAATGTTTTGAATACATTTAAATACAATAAAAATTTAATTTGAATCATACTGACTTACGGAAGCCCAAACAGTTCGGCCATGGATTTTTTTTTTTTTTTTTCTTCTTCTATATTGTTTTCTCATGATCTCGAGATAACAAAAGTTGTTTTCTCAAGACCACAACTTAATTTTCTCGTCATCTCAACATAAAAGTTTTTTACAGTGATTGATTCTGAAACACACTGCACCAGAGTCTACTGTTTGTATAGTAACAAAGAACTTTCACGCGCACCAGATCGACGGATAAATTATGCGCTCTTATATCTTATGGATATTTCAGCAAAATTTTACTTCGCTTAATACTTAAGTCTACAATAAATAATAATATAAGCTAATCAATCACTGTTCAATCCATGTACGCTAAACATTATATTTGTGTAATTAATGTTTAAATAATCAACAAAGCATTCAACATCTCAAGCGCAGGCGGAGTGCATTCAGAAGGATGCTAGATTATTCTATAACTATTCTAAAATTTTTTAGTGCTGCTTGGATTAAACCCACTTTATTTTCGTTTGAAATAAAATTATATTAGGCTACATCATTTGTTTGTTATTTTTATTCGTCATGTAGGAGGCTGTGATATCATGTGCGTTCAACCGTCTTCCTCCTCCTCTTCCATTTAAAAGAGGTGCAATATTCCAGATTTCCAAAAAAAAAAAAAAAAAAAAAAACTTTAATCCAGTTGATATAAACTAAAACAATCTTGGGATGCTGTTTGAGTTTATGTATAGTATGTGTGTGGTTTCCTACAAAGAAAAGCAGAAAATACAATAGGCAACTACTGAATTAAATGATATGCCGCTACACATTGGGTCTCATTCATGAAACATTCGTAAATATACGAGTAAATATGTGAGTAATTTGCGCGTAAAGAGACCTTCCCGAAAACTCTTCTCCTGATTCACAAATACTTTGTAAACGTCAGAAGTGATAGTGAAATGTGTGTGTGTGTTAATGAATTCCAATCAGTCGTAAATGGGACGCGCGTGCACGCTCATTCTCAATTACCATAAATCCCGCCCATTAAATCCGACTGACAACTATATATGGGCATCATATTATGACACCAAACGAAGGATTTTGGTGGCCATTAGTTTGCCCAGCCCTATTGAAATCAATTAATTATTTGATTAAAGTGCTCCGTTTGCAGATGCTATTACTGGCTCTCACAATAAAAGTAAAAAGAAAAAACGTATGTAATTACTATATATAATATTTTTTTTCAAAATGCTGTGTAATGTACCTTATTAAGGTGAATTAAAATGCAGCCTTATTAATGAGCAAAATGTTCGGATGTTAAACGCACTATTTACGCGTGGCTGGGAGCAGGTGTAGATTTCTTTCGTACCAACTAACATTTGGAAAATACGAAAATATTTTAATGAATCCGAAAATTTACGCCAGAACCACTTTACACACGATTTACACAAAAATTCGTTCTGCTCGTGTTTCATGAATGAGACCCATTGTCACAGACACGCCAGGCTCTGCACCCAGCCAATCACAGCGCACTCCTTCACCAGAGTATTAATCACACGCACCTGACACTCATCACCAGCCCAATCAGCGACTCTACTAAAGACGCTCACATTCACTCAGTCATTGTCCGGTCTCGTTAACGCATACTAACCTGAATGCTTACCTTACGGACTACTTACCTGTCTCCTAGATCCTCCGTGTTCTCCAGTCCTCCGTGAGTGTCTCTGTGTAACGTCTGCTCCAAGCCTCCTCGTCTATTACGAATCTGAAGATCAAGTCAAGTAACTCTGTCCTGATATATACTCTGTCTGGGAAGTTCCACTGCTACACGTATTTCTGCATTCATCGTATCTGGTGTGAAGGTCAAGTCAAGTATAACTGTCTTGATATTATCCGTCCTGTCTGGCAACGTCATCTGCTTACTGCTCTGGTTGTCTCAAACACCATTAACCGTATCTGTGTCTCCGACCCCTCTGTACTGTAACACACATCTTTACATAGATTTATAAATCATATTTCTTTTCAATATACATTGAGTGACACAGTGAGGTAAACTAACACTGAAACTGAAATGATTTAAATGGCGTCTTATTGATACCCAAGGTGCAAACAAAATACTATACAGGGACATCAAAATTACTTTTAATAAGCAATAAGTTTCACACTGAACGCTTCGTCATGAGTCATGCATCTAGCTGTCAGAACGTAACGATAAGTTACACTTTCAAGCAAAATAATTATATTCAAGCATTTAACATTAGTTAATTACTTAACGCACACAATACTGCACAAAATAAAGTGATCACGAAGAAGTAAGATCTACACTCTCTCTGTCCGAAAATCTGGGTCAATATAAACTAGCACAGTAAGGTGGATATACTGTACCGCACCCTATAAGTTATATTTGGTGCTATACTTCAATCTGTTGGTAATAATAACTGACATGATCCATGATATCATGATATTTTTAGTGATATTTGTAAATTGTCTTTCTAAATGTTTCGTTAGCATGTTGCTAATGTACTGTTAAATGTGGTTAAAGTTACTATAGTTTATTACTGTATTCATGGAGACAAGAGAGCCGTCGCTATATGTATATATGTATAATTCATAAACACATTTTCATTCTTTATAAATCTCTCCAACAGTGTAGCATTAGCCCGTTAGCCACGGAGCACTCAAACTCATTCAGAATCAAATGTAAACATCCAAATAAATACTATACTCACATGATCCGACGCATGCATGCAGTATGCATGACGAACATCTTGTAAAGATCCATTTGAGGGTTAAGGTGCGTTCACGCGGCCTCGTAATTCCTGTAGTTACGAGATTCTAGCTTGTAAAAAGCGTTCACGTCCTCGTAAAGATCGTAATTACAGCTTGTAAGCTGGGAGTTTTCTGAAAGCTCCCACATGTACCACGTGGCCGCTGTACCACCTGACCGCTGTAGATTCATTTAGGCGTTGATAGTGGTGCCATGGAAACGCTTAATTCCCAGTCAAAGGACGTGAACAGCTCCGAATATAACGTCACGTGTTGTCATTTCAAGATACCAGTATATACGAGGTGACGTGAACGCAGCTTTATATGGACTACTTGCACTGAGCCTCGTGACGCACATCCGGTTTGAAATATTACGGCTCAGTTGTTTCCGGTTATATATTTTCAATGCGCCGTTATCACATAGATAACTAAAACCCTCTTAAAACGAGAGTCCTCGGGATGATTTTAAATTCCAGACATATTCAGAGACAAGAGAAGAGATTCTGATGATTACCGTGTGTACAGACCTTTCCAAACTCAACGGAACTTTAAGTTTTAATCCAATATAAGCTGTGATTCTTTCACCACAGGGTGTCATCGCTCTACTAGTGATTGCGACGCTGTGTGAGACGTGATAAATAAGATCAGAATGAACATAATATTTTAGTCTATTCTGTGCCATTTTTTCTGACAACTATTTATGTAATTCACACATTTATGCCAAAAATCCTAATATTCAAGGTAGTTGCGCTGTCATTGCGTTATTCTTTAAGATTAATTAATAACACCGTTAAAGCAGTTATCACATTCATTCAACTATTTCAAACACTGGAATAAAAGAGCACCAATGCAAGCAATCGGCAGCTGCAGATGCTTGACAGTTTTAACTTTTTTTTTGTTTGTCTTGCCATCGTGATAATGCGTTGTCATCCATCGTTACTACACTTACCATAGTAAAACAATGCCCTTCCTTAAGTGTGTTTATCAGTCAAATTCATTTAAATGTAAATTTAACAGGTATGAAATATGATGACTAAGAGAAAACTGCTAATGAGAAGACGAGCACTTGACGGCGGAAGGTTAGTGGGGAAATATATTTATTTATTATTCTGAATGCACATTTGGAAGGGAAATATATTAATAAACATTTCAGCAGGTTGAAGATAATTAATGTTAATGCAGAGAATATGATTAATGTTTAAAAAACATTTCGCAAATGTGGTTAATTTACTATAGTTTATTACTGTATTCACGAAGACAAGACTGTCGTTATTTTCATTTTTAAACACTTGCAGTCTGTATAATTCATAAACACATCTTCATTCTTTATAAATCTCTTCAACAGTGTAGCATTAGCCGTTAGCCACGGAGCATTATCAAACTCATTCAGAATCAAATGTAAACATCCAAATAAATACTATACTCACATGATCCGACGCATGCATGCAGTATGCATGACGAACATCTTGTAAAGATCCATTTGAGGGTTATATTAGCTGTATGAACTTTGTAAATGCACTGTAATATAGTGGAGAGCTCGGGAGGTGGGGAGCGCGAGGATTTAAAGGGGCAGCAGCCTGAATTGGTGCATAGTTAATGATGCCCCAAAATAGGCAGTTAAAAATTAATTTAAAAAATCTATGGTGTATTTTGAGCTGAAACTCCACAGACACATTCAGGGGACACCTTAGACTTATATTACATCTTGTAAAAACTGGTTCTATGGCACCTTTAATATATCTCAGTTGTTCTTTCGTGCGGCTTTTGGAACCCCATTACTTTGTGACTCCAGGTAAGTAGTGTTCATTGATTTGTGTTTATATTTGTTCAAGCTTGACAATTTTGCCTTTATGCTTATTTAATAATATAGTACATTTCTAATTACAGATAAGTACAAAGATTAAAATATAAAAGGGGATGCTTATAAGAGAGCACATCTGAAACTGCTAAGGGCTGTGAATGGTTGATTATATTACCCCCAGGTACATTCTTAAAAGGAAAACAAATTATTAATCATCATTTGCCTGCCTTTTTTGTTGTTTTCAGATCTGCTGCTATAAAAAACAAACTGAATGAATTTTTCTAATGTATTTTATATATATATTGGTCAAAAGATTAAATGCTGCTGTACTTTTTATGTACTGTAAAAATATTTGTAATGTACACAACAATATATAGTGCAATAAAGTTTCTAGATTTCAAAGCGTATGTGTGTATATACTGAAAAAAACAGCTTATAATAAACTAGTGTAATGCCAATGCATTTGTAATGATCTGAAATTGTATTGGAAATGTACATGAAGCACATTAAAATGCTTCTTCAAATACACTCTAACTGTAATTCAAGAAGTATTAAGTGCACATTTTAAATATATTAAAGAAATACACTTAAATTGCACTTAATGCACTTTAAGTGGGTTCATTTTAACACAATTTCAATGTATTTAATATTTGCAAATAGCTTAAAAGCAGTTTGAGCATACTTACCAAGCAGTAATGCCACATATATATGTCCCATGTCTAATAGGAGAATGGTAGTGATTGGAGCGATTTGACAGCTGACCGCATCAGCTGTTCACAGCACTACGCCTACGTGGCCTGACTGAACTAATGCTGCGCTCGATTTCCTTTTCACCTGGGCAATTGATGTTATGTATTTATCATTACTGGCTTCTTATTGTTGTTTAATTATGTAATTAGCATGATGCATTCTTACGGTTCCTGTCAATAAAATGTTATATTTGATTATTCTGTGTTCTTCTGAAATTGTTATTTCAGTTGATTAAGTTGAATCTGGTGTTACAGCACATTAATGTGCAGAATGAGTCAAAACTGAAGGCTCATAAATGAAAGGAGCAGCAGACACTTCATCTGAGACCTTTTGATTTCTGTCTATCAATGACTTAGCAGTTTGTATGAACGTGACTTTGTTGTGAGTAAGCAGGTTGCAGTCTATGATCAGACTGGTGATTTGTGTTCGAGAGATCTGTGACCTGGCTGTTTTGAGAAATCTGTGTGACATCGGGTCAATAATGAATGATTGAAGAGTAAGTGAACAGGCCTACTAAACAAATATTCAAATTAAAACACAACTAGATTAAAAATCTTACAAGTGCAAGACTCTATATATGCAAATGATTAGTAGGGAGGATCAGAGTCACTCAGACACTCACAGGACTGTGTTATAAACTGAATCCTCGTCAGTGTTATGTTCTGCTGCAGTGTAGATAAATATCTTCTTATTCTCTTCATTTGACAGTTTTATGGTGATAATGGAAAATGTTACTTTATGGAGTTCTCCTGATGATTATTTCATGTGAGAATGATTTCACTTATCCAGATTATTGTCATTTAATTTTTCTAAATCATAACATATTTTTCTGTTTTTCCAGCTGTTAGTGGTCAGTCTTTGACCTCCTCAGATTCTGTGGTAAAAAGACCAGGAGAATCAGTCACTCTGTCCTGCAGTGTTTCTGGATTCTCAGTGAGCAGCTACTGGATGGCCTGGATCCGTCAGAAACCAGGGAGAGGACTGGAGTGGATTTGTTTATATGGCTCAAGTGTATATTATGCTCATCTCTACAAGGCCAGTTCTCAGTGACCACAGACACCAGCAAAAACATGCTGTATTTAGAGGTGAAAAGCCTGAAGACTGAAGACACAGCTGTTTATTACTGTGCAAGACAGTCACAGTTACACAAAAGACTGCAGGGCTGAACAAAAAACTATTCATGCATGAAATCACTGAAGCAATTACTGCAAATTTCCCCACAATTCAACACGTTACTTGTTAGAAATGGGTTTAAAACATTTCAATACTTCTGTCTAAACAACGTCCCAATGAAAGTATGAATTTCTGGGCTGGTAATAAGGAAGGTGAAAAAAGAATAGATTCAAAGTTTGGAGGAATGATTATTGAGTGAGATACATAACCTGCAGTGAGTGTACTGTACATAAGCACCTGCTAAATGAATCTGAAAATAATAGGCTGTTGTTTGACTCAGACTCAACAATATTCAATCATGCCAAATCTGATCAAGTGAATTAGTACACTGCAGTGGCCAATATCATCTACAATGAGCAAGATGAATCCAGAATAGGGTTGATTTTTTTTTTTTTTTTTCCTTTTTCTTTTGGTCTGACCTCCTTTATTGATATGAATCTGCTCGAGGATGGGCTATGCAAATTAAAATGTACTTGCCTTATAAACTCTTCATATTGTCTCCTTTAAGTGTTTGTCATTGAGATTTTTAACAAAAACTGCTGCAATAATGGTCCTCAGAATTACTTGTTTCATAAGCATACTCGTCTCTATGGACAGTAAGTAAGATTTATTTTTAAACAATTCAGTGTATTTATATTTTATTAATTTCATCTCTTTGCTGTCAAGTCATGTCTATTTTTGACTTTATTGCTAAAACTGAAGTGTCTCATAAATGATAATATCTTTTATTTTACAGTGTGCAAAAGTCAGACACTGACTGAGTCTGAGTCAGTCGTCCTCAAACTGGGAACGAACAAACTGACCTGTACTTTTTCAAGATGTAGCATTGGCAGTGCAGATATTTCCTGGATAAGACAGGCTGAAGGGAAAGGGCTCGAGTGGATCTCGCATATTTCTGCTCCAAGTGCATTGACAAATATACTCTAAAAACCGTTTGAAGGATCAGGGTAGGGCAAAAAATAATCAATGTATTTTAAAATAAAAACAAAATACCTTTAATTTAAATGGAATAAATAACAATAAGCTGGTCTCTTGTACCCTCTCCGTTGTTTGTTGCTTTGTTGTTGTGTTTTTTGTTGTTAGTCTTTTAGGGATGGTGTAGACTGTGTTGGATTGGTTTTATGTGTTGCGGTGAGAGATATTTTGTGTTATTTCTGATACATTTAAAAATTAAGGTATTTGTATTTTATTTTAAAAACATTTGCTGTATTTTTGCCATCCCTGGTCCCTCAACGTTTTAGAGTAATATTTGTCATGCCACTTGGAGCAGAAATATGCGAGATCCACTCGAGCCCTTTCCCTTAGCCTGTCTTATCCAGGAAATATCTGCACTGCCAATGCTACATCTTGAAAAAGTACAGGTCAGTTTATGTTCGTTCCCAGGTTTGAGGACGACTGACTCAGAATAAGTTCAGTGTGACTTTGCACACTGTTAAAATAAAGGCTAGATCATTTATGATGACACTGCAGTTTTAGCACTAAAGTCAAAAATAGGACAGACTTGACAGCAAAGAGATGAAAATTAATAAAAATATAAATACACTGAATTGTTTAAAAATACATCTTACTTACTGTCAAGAGACGAGTATGCGTAGGAACAAGTAATCTGAGGCCCATTATGGCAGCAGTTTTTGTTAAAAATTCACTGACAAAACACTTCAAAGGAGACAAATCTGAAGAGTTATAAGGCGAGTACATTTTAATTTTGCATAGCCATCCTCGAGCAGATTTCATTCAATAAAAAGGAGGGTCGACCAAAAGAAAAAGGAAAAAAAAAAAAAAAAAAATCAACCCTATATCGGATCATCTTGCTCATTGTAGATGATATTTGCCATGCAGTGTACTAATTCACTTGATCAGATTTGGCATGATTGAATATTGTTGAGTCTGAGTCAAACGCACAGCCTTTATTTTCAGATTCATTTAGCAGGTGATTATGTACAGTACACTCACTGCAGGTTATGTATCTCACTCAATAATCATTCCTCCAAACTTTGAATCTATTATCTTTTTCACCTTCCTTATTACCAGCCCAGAAATTCATACTTTCATTGGGACGTTGTTTAGACAGAAGTATTGAAATGTTTTAAAACCATTTCTAAACAAGTAACGTGTTGAATTGTGGGGAAATTTGCAGTAATTGCTTCAGTGATTTCATGCCATGATAGTTTTGTTCAAGCCCTGCAGTCTTTGTGTAACTGTGGACTTCTTGCACAGTAATAAACAGCTTGGTCTTCAGTCTTCAGGCTTTTCACTCTAAATACAGCATGTTTTTGCTGTGTCTGTGGTCACTGACGAACTGGCCTTGTAGAGTGAGCTGCGATAATTACACTTGAGCCATATATATAAACCCAATCCACTCCAGTCCTCTCCCTGGTTTCTGACGGATCCAGGCCACCAGTAGCTGCTCACTGAGAATCCAGAAACACTGCAGGAAGAGGACTGATTCTCTGGTCTTTTTACCACAGATCTGAGGAGGTCAAAAGACTGACCACTAACAGCTGGAAAAACAGAAAAATATGTTAGATGATTAGAAAAATTAAATGACAATAATCTGGATAAGTGAAATCATTCTCACATGAAATAATCATCAGGAACTCCATAAAGTAACATTTCCATTATCCCCATAAAACGGTCAATGAAGACGAATAAGAAGATATTATACTACACTGCAAGCCAGAACTAAACACTGATGAGGGATTCAGTTTAGAAACCCGTTCCGTGAGTGTTATGAGTGGACTATGATCCTCCCCCCCCCCAACCCCCCTACTAAATCATTTGCATATATGGTCTTGCACTTGTAGGATTTTAATCTAGTTGGTGTTAATTTGAATAGTGTTAGCTAGGCCTGGGCACAATCTTCACTCATTCATTATTGACCCGATGTCACACAGATTCTCCAAACAGCTGGTCACAGATCTCACGAACACAAAATCACCAGTCTGATCATAGACTGCAACTGCTTACTCACAACAAAGTCACATTCATACAACCTGCTAGGTCACTGATAGACAGAAATCAAAAGGTCTCAGATGAAGTGTCTGCTGCTCATTCATTTATGAGCTCAGTTTGACTCATTCTGGCACATTAATGTGCTGTAACACCAGATTCAACTTAATCAACTGAAATAACAATTTCAGAAGAACACAGAATAAATCAAATATAACATTTTATTTGACAGGAACCGTAAGAATGCATCATGCTAATTACATAATTAAACAACAATAAGAAGCCAGTAATGATAAATACATAACATCAATTGCCCAGGTGAAAAGGAAATCGAGCGCAGCATTAGTTCAGTCAGGCCACGTAGGCGTAGTGCTGTGAACAGCTGATGCGGTCAGCTGTCAAATCGCTCCAATCACTACCATTCTCCTATAGACATGGGACATAATATGTGGCATTACTGCTTGGTAAGTATGCTCAAATGCTTTTAAGCTATTTGCAATATATTAAATACATTGAAATTGTGTTAAAATGAACCCACTTAAAGTGCATTAAGTGCAATTTAAGTGTATTTCTTTAAATATATTTAAAATGTGCACTTAATACTTCTTGAATTACAGTTAGAGTGTATTTGAAGAAGCATTTTAATGTGCTTCATGTACATTTCCAATACAATTTCAGATCATTACAAATGCATTGGCATTACACTAGTTTATTATAAAGCTGTTTTTTTTCAGTATATACACACATACGCTTTGAAATCTAGAAACTTTATTGCACTATATATTGTGTGTACATTACAATATTTTTACAGTACATAAAAAGTACAGCAGCATTTAATCTTTTGACCAATATATATATATAAATAATTAGAAAATTCAATTCAGTTTGTTTTTTATAGCAGCAGATCTGAAAAACAACAAAAAGGCAGGCAAATGAGATTTAATAATTTGTTTCCTTCTTAAGAATGTAACTGGGGGTGTAAATAATCCACAATTACAAGCCCTTAGCAGTTCAGATGTGCTCCTTATAAGCATCCCCTTGTATATTTTAATCTTTTACGTATCTGTAATTAGACATGTACTATATTATTAAATAAGCAGACAGGCAACAATTGTCAAGCTGTGAACAAATATAAACCAATCAATGAACACTACGTACCTGGCGTCACAAAGTAATGGGTTCCAAAAGCTGCACGAAAGAAACAACTGAGATATATTAAGGTGCCCTAGAAACAGTTTTTACAAGATGTAATATAAGTCTAAGGTGTCCCTGAATGTGTCTGTGGCGTTTCAGACTCAAAAAATACACCAGAGATTTTTAAATAATTTTTAAATGCCTTTTGGGGCATCCATTAACTATGCACCAAGTCAGGCTGCTGCCCTTTTTAAATCCTCGCGGCTCCCCCACCTCCCGAGCTCTCCACTTATAG
>JAOTNS010004079.1:0-52448 GCA_028476615.1 Culter alburnus | reverse complement strand
AGTGTCGTTGGTCTATTTGTAAGGGTGTGAATTTGCAGCGCGTTTTGTTCTATTGTAAGGGTGGGTAAGTTGCAACGCGGTTTGTCTAGTGGGAAGTGTTGTGATGTGCACGGGTGTGGCCCTAGTGGTAAGCGATTGTGGAATTTGCAGCGGGTGTGGCTATTTGTACGTGTTGTGGCATTTGCAGCGTGTTTTTCTCTTTGTACGTGTTTGTGGAAATTGTGCATCGCGTTGTCTATTTGTAATGCTGTGGAATTGCAGCACGTTGTCTATAAGGTGTTGTGGAATTTGCCAGCGCGTTTGTCTTTTGTGGTGTTGTGGAATTTGCAGCGGTTTGTCCGTAATGTCTGGAAATTTGCAGCGCGTCTTGTCGTATAAGTGTTGTGGAATTTTGCAGCCGTTTGTCTATTTGGTAAGTGTTGTGGAATTTGCAGCGCGTTTGTCTATTTGTAAGTGTTGTGGAATTTGCAGCGCGTTTGTCTAGTGTTGTAACTTGCTGTGGAATTTGCAGCGCGTTTGTCTTATAAGTGTTTGTGGGAATTTGCAGCGCGTTGTCTATTTGTAAGTGTTGTGGAATTTGCAGCGTTTGTTATTTGATTGTGGAATTTGCAGCGTTTTGTCTATTTGTAGTGTTGTGGAATTTGCAGCCGTTTGTCTATAAGTGTTGTGGAATTTGCAGCGCGTTTGTCTATTTGTAAGTGTTGTGGAATTTTGCAGCGCGTTTGTCTATAAGTGTTTGGATTTGCAGCGCGTTTGTCTATTTGTTTGTGGAATTTGCGCGCGTTTGTCTATTTGTAGTGTTGTGGAATTTGCAGCGCGTTTGTCTATAAGTGTTTGGAATTTCGCGTTTTGTCTATTTTGTATTTGAGTGTTGTGGGAATTTGCAGCGTGTTTTGTCTATTTGTAACTGTGGAATTTGCAGCGTGTTGTCTATTTGTAAGGCTGTGGAATTTGGAAGCTGTTGTCATGTGTTGTGGAATTTGCAGCGGCGTTGTCTATTTGTAAGTGTTGTGGAATTTGGCAGCGCGTTTGTCTATTTTATTGTGGGTGCAGCGTGTTTGTCAGTGTTTGTGGATTTTGCAGTCGTGCAGCGGTTGTCTTTTGTAAGTCTTGTGGATTTGCAATTGTGTGTGGAATTTGCAGCGTGTTTGTCTATGTTTGTAAGTGTTGTGGAATTTGCAGCGCGTTTGTCTATAAGTGTGTGGGATTTGCAGCGCGTTTGTCTATTTTGCTTGTGGAATTTGCAGCGGTTTTTATGTTTGTAGTGTTGTGGAATTTGCAAGCGCGTTTGTCTATAAGTGTTGTGGAAATTTGCAGCGCGTTGTCTATTTGGTAAGTGCTGTGGAATTTGCAGCGTTTGTCATCAGGTGTTGTGGAATTTGCAGCGCGTTTGTCTATTTGTGTAAGTGCTGTGGAATTTGCAGCGCGTTTGTCTATTTGTAATGTTGTTGAATTTGCAGCGCGTTTGCAAAGTGTTGTGGAATTTTGCACGTGTTTGTCTATTTGTTGGATTTGCAGCGTTTGTCTATTTGTAGTTTTGTTGGTATGTTGCAGCGCGTTTGTCTATAAGTGTTGTGAATTGCAGCGTGTTGTCTATTGTAAGTGTTGTGGAATTTGCAGCGTGTTTGTCTATTGTAAGTGTTGTGGAATTGCAGCGCGTTTGTCTATAAGTGTTGTGGAATTTGCAGGCGCGTTTGTCTATTTGTCGTTGTGGAATTTGTCAGCGTGTTTGTCTAGTTGGTAGTGTTGTGGATTTTGCAGCGGCGCGTTTGTCCTATTTGTAAGTGTTGGAATTTGCAGCGCGTTTTGTCTATAATGTGTGGAAATTGCAGCGCGTTTGTCTATTTGTAAGTGTTGTGGAATTTTGCAAGCGCGTTGTCTATTTGTAAGGTTGTGGAATTTGCAGCGCGTTTGTCTATAAGTTGTGAATTTGCAGCGCGTTTGTCCTATTTGTAGTGTTGTGGACTTTGCGTTTGTCTATAAGTGTTGTGGAATTTGCAGTGCGTTTGTCTATTGTAAGTGCCGTGCTGTGGAATTTGCAGCGTGTTTGTCTATTTAAGCGTTGTGGAATTTTGCAGCGTGTTTGTCTATTTGTAAGTGCTGTGGATTTGAGCGCGTTTGTCTATAAGTGTTGTGGATTTGCAGCGCGTTGTCTATTTGTAAGTGTTGTGAACTTTTAGCGCGTTGTCTATTTTGTTAATTTGTGCGTTTGTCTATTGTAAGTGCTGTGGAATTTTGCAGCGCGTTTGTCCTATAAGTGTTGTGGAATTTGCAGCGCGTTTGTCTATTTGTAAGTTGTTTATTGTGCAGCGCGTGTTTGTCTAAGTGGTGTGGAATTTGCAGCGCGTTTTGCTATAAGTGTTGTGGAATTTGCGCGCGTTGTCTATAAATTTGCCGCGTTTGTCTATTTGTAAGTTTGTGGAATTTGCAGCGCGTTTTGTCTGTAAGTGTTGTGGAATTTGCAGCGCGTTTTGTCTATTTGTAAGTGCTGTGGAATTTGCAGCGCGTTTCACTATTTGTAAGTGTTGTGGATTTGTTTGTCTATTTTGTAATTGCTGTGAAATTGCAGCGCGTTTGTCTATTTGTAAGTGTTGTGGATTTGCAGCGCGTTTGTCTATTTGTAAGTGTTGTGGAATTTGCAGCGCGTTTTGTCTAATTGTTGGAATTTGGCTTTGTGTGATTTGCAGCGCGTTTGTCTATTTGTGGTTTGTGGAATTTGCAGCGCGTTTGTCTATAATTGTTGTGGAATTTGCAGCGCGGTAAGTGCTGTGGAATTTGCGCGCGTTTGTCTAAGTGTTGTGGAATTTGCAGCGCGTTTGTCTATTTGTAAGTGCTGTGGAATTTGCAGCGCGTTGTCTATAAGTGTTTGTGTTTTGCAGCGCGTTTGTCTATTTGATTGCTGTGGAATTTGCAGCCGTTTTGTCTATAAGTTTTGTGGAATTTGCAGCGCGTTTGTCTATTTGTAAGTGTGTGGAATTTGCAGCGCGTTTGTCTATTTGTAAGTGTTGTGGAATTTGCAGCGGTTTGTCTTTTTAAGTTGTGATTTGCAGCGCGTTTCACTATTTGTAAGTGTTTTTGGGCTTTGCAGCGCGTTTGTCTATTTGTAAGTGCTGTGAAATTTGCAGCGCGTTTTTTCTATTGGAAGTGTTGTGGAATTTGCAGCGCGTTTGTCTATTTGTAAGTGTTTGTGGAATTTGCAGCGTGTTTGTCTATTTGTAAGTTTTTGTGGAATTTGCAGCGCGTTTGTCTATTGTAAGTGTGGTGGAATTTCAGCGCTTTGTCTATTTGTAAGTGTTGTGGAATTTGCAGCGCGTTTGTCTATTTGTAAGTGCTGTGGAATTTGCAGCGCGTTGTCTCTGTAAGTGTGTGGAATTTGCGCGCGTTGTCTATTTGTCTGTGGAATTTGCAGCGCGTTTGTCTATAGTGTTGTTCTTTGCAGCGCGTGTTGTAAGTTTGTGGAATTTGCAGCGTTTGTCCTTTTGTAAGTGTTGTGTGGAATTTGCAGCGTTTGTCTCTTTGTAAGTGCTTGGAATTTGCAGCGCGTTTGTCTAATTTGTAAGTGTTGTGTGCAGCGCTGTTTGTCTATTGTAAATGTGAATTTGCAGCGCGTTTTGTCTATTTGTAAGTTTGTGGAATTTTTGTTTGTCTATTTTTTGTGGCTTTGCAGCGCGTTTGTCTTTGTAAGCGTTGTGAATTTGCAGCGTTTTGTCTCTTTGTAAGTGTTGTGGAATTTGCAGCGCGTTTGTCTTCGTGTTGTGGAATTTGCAGCGTGTTTGTCTATTGTAAGTGTGTGGATTTGCAGCGTTTCTATTTGTAAGTGTGTGGAATTTGCAGCGCGTTTGTCTATTTGTAAGTGTTGTGGAATTTGCAGCGCGTTTGTCTATTTGTAATGTGTGAATTTGCAGCGTTTGTCTATTTGTAGTGTTGTGGAATTGCAGCGCGTTTGTCTATTTGTAATTGTGGATTTGCAGCGCGTTTGTCTATTGTTGTGTGGAATTTGCAGCGCGTTTTGTCTATAAGTGTTGTGGAATTTGCAGCGCGTTTGTCTATTTGTAGTTTGTGGAATTTGCAGCGCGTTTGTCTATAAGTGTTGTGGATTTGCAGCGCGTTTTTTCTATAAGTGTTGTGGATTTGCAGCGTTTGTCTATGTTGTTGTGGAATTTGCAGCGCGTTTGTCTATAGTGTTGTGGAATTTGCAGCGCGTTTGTCTATTTGAATGCTGTGGAATTTGCAGCGCGTTTGTCTATTTGTATTGTGGAATTTGCAGCGCTTGTCTATTTGTAAGTGTTGTGGAATTTGCAGCGTGTTTGTCTATTTGTAAGCGTTGTGGAATTTGCAGCGTGTTTGTCTATTTGTAAGTGTTGTGGAATTTGCAGCGCGTTTGTCTATAAGTGTTGTGGAATTTGCAGCGCGTTTGTCTATTTGTAAGATTTGTCTATAAGTGTTGTGGAATTTGCAGCGCGTTGTCTATAAGGTTGTGAATTTGCAGCGCGTTTGTCTATTTGTAAGTGCTTTGGAATTTGCAGCGCGTTTGTCCTATAAGTGTTTGTGGAATTTGCAGCGCGTTGTCTATTTTGTAAGTGCTGTGGAATTTGCAGCGCGTTTCTATTTGTATTTGGAATTTGCAGCGCGTTTGTCTATAAGTGTGAATTTGCAGCGCGTTTGTCTATTTGTAAGTGTTGTGGAATTTGCAGCGCGTTTGTCTATTTGTAAGTGTTGTGGAATTTGCAGCGCGTTTGTCTATAAGTGTTGTGGAATTTGCAGCGCGTTTGTCTATAAGTGTTGTGGAATTTGCGCGTTTGTCTATTTGTAAGTGTTGTGGAATTTGCAGCGTTGTCTAGTGTTGTGGAATTTTTGTAAGTGTTGTGGAATTTTGCAGCGCGTTTGTCTATTGTAAGTGCTGTGGAATTTGCCGCGTTTGAATTTGCAGCGCGTTTGTCATTTGCAGCGTGTTTGTCTATTTGTAAGTGCTGTGGATTTGCAGCGCGTTTGTCTATAAGTGTTGTGGAATTTGCAGCGCGTTTGTCTATTTGTTGTGGAATTGCAGCGCGTTGTCTATGTAAGCTGTGGAATTTGCAGCGCGTTTTGTCTGGAATTTGCAGCGCGTTTGTCTAAGTGCTGTGGAATTTGCAGCGCGTTTGTCTATAGTGTTGTGGCAGCGCGTTTGTCTATTTGTAAGTGTTGTGGAATTTGCAGCACGTTTGTCTAGTGTTGTTGCAGCGCGTTTGTCTATTTGTAAGTGTTGTGGAATTTGCAGCGCGTTTGTCTATTTGTAAGTGTTGTGGAATTTGCAGCGCGTTTGTCTATTTGAAGTGTGTGAATTGCAGCGCGTTTGTCTATTTGTAAGTGTTGTGGAATTTGCAGCGCGTTGTCTATTTGTAAGTGCTGTGAATTTGCAGCGCGTTTGTCTATTTGTAGTGTTGTGGAATTTGCAGCGCGTTTTGTCTATTTGTAAGTGTTGTGGAATTTGCAAGCGTGTTTGTCTATTTGTAAGTGCTGTGGATTTGCAGCGCGTTTGTCTATTTGTAAGTGTTGTGGAATTTGCAGCGTGTTTGTCTATTTGTAATGTTTTGGAATTTGCAGCGCTTTGTCTATTTGTGTGTGGAATTTGCAGCGCGTTGTCTATAAGTTGTGGAATTTGCAGCGCGTTTGTCTATTTGTAAGTGTTGTGGAATTTGCAGCGCGTTTGTCTATTTGTAAGTGTTGTGGAATTTGCAGCGCGTTTGTCTATTGTGCTGTGGAATTTGCAGCGCGTTTGTCTAAGTGTTGTGGAATTTTGTTTGTTGTGGAATTTGCAGCGCGTTTGTCTATTTGTAAGTGTTGTGGAATTTGCAGCGCGTTTGTCTATAAGTGTTGTGGAATTTGCAGCGCGTTTGTCTATAAGTGGAATTTGCAGCGCGTTTGTCTATTTTAAGTGTGAATTTGCAGCGTGTTTTGTCTAAGTGTTGTGGAATTTGCAGCGCGTTTGTCTATTTGTGTTGTGGAATTTGCAGCGCGTTTGTCTATAAGTGTTGTGGAATTTGCAGCGCGTTTGTCTATAAGTGTTGTGGAATTTGCAGCGCGTTTGTCTATTGTAAGTTTGTTGAATTTGCAGCGCGTTTGTCTGTAAGTGTTGTGGAATTTGCAGCGCGTTTGTCTATAAGTGTTGTGGAATTTGCAGCGCGTTTGTCTAGTAAGTGCATTTGCAGCGCGTTTGTCTATTTGTAAGTGCTGTGGAATTTGCAGCGCGTTTGTCTATTTGTAAGTGTTGTGGAATTTGCAGCGCGTTTGTCTATTTGTAAGTGTTGTGGAATTTGCAGCGCGTTTGTCTATAAGTGTTGTGGAATTTGCAGCGCGTTTGTCTATTTGTAAGTGCTGTGGAATTTGTAGCGCGTTTGTCTATAAGTGTTGTGGAATTTGCAGCGCGTTTGTCTATAAGTGTTGTGGAATTTGCAGCGCGTTTGTGTATGTTGTGGAATTTGCAGCGTGTTTTCTATAAGTTTGTGGAATTTGCAGCGCGTTTGTCTATAGTGTTGTGGATTTGCAGCGCGTCTATTTGAGTGTTGTGGTTGCAGCGCGTTTGTAAGTGTGTGAATTTGCAGCGCGTTTGTATTTTAGTGCTGTGGTTGCAGCGTTTGTCTATAAGTGTTGTGGAATTTGCAGCGCGTTTGTCTATTTGTAAGTGTTGTGGAATTTGCAGCGTGTTTGTCTTTGTAAGCGTTGTGGAATTTGCAGCGCGTTTGTCTATTTGTAAGTGTTGTGGAATTTGCAGCGCGTTTGTCTATAAGTGTTGTGGAATTTGCAGCGCGTTTGTCTATTTGTAAGTGTTGTGGAATTTGCAGCGCGTTTGTCGAATTTGCAGCGCGTTTGTCTATAAGTGTTGTGGAATTTGCAGCGCGTTTGTCTATTTGTAAGTGTTGTGGAATTTGCAGCGCGTTTTGTCGAATTTGCAGCGCGTTTGTCGAATTGCAGCGCTTCTAGTGTTGTGAATTTTTGTGTAAGTGCTGTGAATTTTCAGCGCGTTTGTCTATTTGTAAGTGTTGTGGAATTTGCAGCGCGTTTGTCTATTTGTGTTTGTGGAATTTGCAGCGCGTTTGTCTATAGTGTTGTGGAATTTGCAGCGCGTTTGTCTATAAGTGTTGTGGATTTGCAGCGCGTTTGGTTGTGGAATTTGCAGCGCGTTTGTCTATAAGTGTTGTGGAATTTGCAGCGCGTTGTCTATAAGTGTTTGATTTGCAGCGCGTTTGTCTATAAGTGTTGTGGAATTTGCAGCGCGTTTGTCTATTTGTAAGTGTTGTGGAATTTGCAGCGCGTTTGTCTATAAGTGTTGTGGAATTTGCAGCGCGTTTGTCTATTTGTAAGTGTGTGGAATTTGCAGCGCGTTTCTATTTGTAAGTGTTGTGGAATTTGCAGCGCGTTTGTCTATTTGTAAGTGTTGTGGAATTTGCAGCGCGTTTGTCATTTGCAGCGCGTTTGTCTATTTGTAGTGTTGTAATTTGCAGCGCGTTTGTCTTGTTTTGTGAATTTGCAGCGTTTGTCTATTTGTAAGTGTTTGGAATTTGCAGCGTTTGTAAGTGTGGATTTGCACTATTGTTGTTTGCAGCGCGTTTGTCATTTGTTTGTGAATTTGCAGCGTTTGTCTGTGGAATTTGCAGCGCGTTTGTCTATTTGTAAGTGCTGTGGAATTTGCAGCGCGTTTGTCTATAAGTGGTGATTTGCAGCGCGTTTGTCTATTTGTAAGTGTGTGGAATTTGCAGCGCGTTTGTCTATTTGTTGTGGAATTTGCAGCGCGTTTGTTTGTAAGTTGTTGTGAATTTGCAGCGCGTTTGTCTATTTGTAAGTGTTGTGGAATTTGCAGCGTTTGTCTATTTGTAAGTGCGTGGAATTTGCAGCGCGTTGTCCTATTGTTTGGAATTGCAGCGCGTTTGTGTAAGTGTGTGGAATTTGCAGCGCGTTTGTCTATAATTGTGGAATTTGCCGCGTTTGTCTATTTGTAATGTTGCAGCGCGTTTGTCTAATAATGTTGTGCAGCGTGCGTATGTGTGGAATTGCAGCGTGTTTGTCTATTGTAAGTGTTGTGGATTTTGCAGCGCGTTTGTCTAATTTGTAAGTGCTGTGGAATTTGCAGCTCTTGTCTATAAGTGTTGTGGAATTTGCAGCGCGTTTGTCTATTTGTAAGTGTTGTGGGAATTTGCAGCGCGTTTGTCTATTTGTAAGTTTGTGGAATTTTGCAGCGCGTTTGTCTATTTGTAAGTGCTGTGGAATTGCAGCGCGTTGTCTATAAGTGTTTGAATTGCAGCGCGTTTGTCTATTTGTAAGTGTTGTTGAATTTGCAGCGCGTTTTGTCTATTTGTGTTGTGGAATTTGCAGCGCGTTTGTCTATAGTGTTGTGGAATTTGCAGCGCGTTTGTCTAAAGTGTTGTGGAATTTGCGCGCTGTTGTGTATTGTAAGTTGTGGAATTTCAGCGTGTTTGTCTAGTTGTAAGTGTTTGTGGATTTGCAGCGCATTTGCAGCGTTTTGTCTATAAGTGTTGGAATTGCAGCGCGTAAGTGTTGTGGAATTTGCAGCGCGTTTGTCTATTTGTAAGTGTTGTGGAATTTGCAGCGTTGTCTATTTGTAAGCGTTGTGGAATTTGCAGCGTGTTTGTCTATTTGTAAGTGTTGTGGAATTTGCAGCGCGTTTGTCTATAAGTGTTGTGGAATTTGCAGCGCGTTTGTCTATTTGTAAGTGCTGTGGAATTTGCAGCGCGTTTGTCTGTGTTGTGGAATTTGCAGCGCGTTTGTCTGCAGCGTTTGTCTATTTGTAATGCTGTGGAATTTGCAGCGGAATTTGCAGCGCGTTTGTCTATTTGTAAGTGTTGTGGAATTTGCAGCGTTTGTCTATTTGTAAGTGTTGTGGAATTTGCAGCGTGTTTGTCTATTTGTAAGTGTTGTGGAATTTGCAGCGTGTTTGTCTATTTGTAAGTGTTGTGGAATTGCAGCGATTTGTTGTGAATTGCAGCGCGTTTGTCTATTTGTAAGTGCTGTGGAATTTGCAGCGCGTTTGTCTATAAGTGTTGTGGAATTTGCAGCGCGTTTGTCTATTTGTAAGTGTTGTGGAATTTGCAGCGCGTTTGTCTATTTGTAAGTGTTGTGGAATTTGCAGCGCGTTGTCTAAAGTGTTGTGGCATTTGTCTATTTGTAAGTGCTGTGAATTTGCAGCGCGTTTGTCTATTTGTAAGTGTTGTGGAATTTGCAGCGCGTTTGTCTATTTGTGTTTGTGGAATTTGCAGCGCGTTTGTCTATTTGTAAGTGTTGTGGAATTTGCAGCGCGTTTGTCTATTTGTAAGTGTTGTGGAATTTGCAGCGCGTTTGTCTACAAGTGTTGTGGAATTTGCAGCGCGTTTGTCTATAAGTGTTGTGGAATTTGCAGCGCGTTTGTCTATTTGTAAGTGTTGTGGAATTTGCAGCGTGTTTGTCTATTTGTAAGTGTTGTGGAATTTGCAGCGCTTTGTCTTATAAGTGTGTGAATTTGCAGCGCGTGTGCTATTGTAAGTGAATTGCAGTTGCAGGCAGCGTTTGTCTATAAGTGTTGTGGAATTTGCAGCGCGTTTGTCTATTTGTAAGTGCTGTGGAATTTGCAGCGCGTTTGTCTATAAGTGTTGTGGAATTTGCAGCGCGTTTGGTCATGTGAATTTACAGCGCGTTTGTCTGTTGTAAGTTGTGGAATTTGCAGCGCGTTTGTCTATAAGTGTGTGGATTGCAGCGCGTTTGTCTATTTGAGTGCTGTGGAATTTGCAGCACGTTTGTCTATAAGTGTTTGTGGAATTTGCAGCGCGTTTTGTCTATTTGTAAGTGTTGGGGAATTTGCAGCGCGTTTGTCTAGTGTTGTATTGTGGAATTTGCAGCGTGTTTGTGTGTTTTGGAATTTGCAGCGTGTTTGTCTATTTGTAGTGTTGTTTGGCAGCGGTTTGTCTATTTGTGTTGTGTGAATTTGGCGGCGTTTGTCTATTTGTAAGTGTTGTGGAATTTGCAGCGCTTTGTCTAAATGGAATTTGCAGCGCGTTTGTCTTTTTGTGTTGTGGAATTTGCAGCAGCGGTTTGTCTATTTGTAAGTGTGTGGAATTTGCAGCGCGTTTGTCTATAAGTGTTGTGGAATGCAGGCGTTTGTCCTATTGTAAGTTGGGAATTTGCAGCGCGTTTCCTATTTGAGTGTTTGTGGAATTTGCAGCGTGTTTGTCTATGCGTTTGTAAGTGTGTGGAATTTGCAGCGCGTTTGTCTATAAGTGTTTGAATTTGCAGCGCGTTTGTCTATTTGAATGTTGTGGAATTTGCAGCGCGTTTGTCTATAAGTGTTGTGGAATTTGCAGCGTGTTGTCTATTGTAAGTTTGTGGAATTTGCAGCGCGTTTCACTATTTGTAAGTGTTGTGGATTTGCAGCGCGTTTGTTGTAAGTGTTGTGAATTTGCAGCGCGTTTGTCTATTTGTAAGTGTTGTGGAATTTGCAGCGCGTTTTGTCTATTGTAAGTGTTGTGGAATTTGCAAGCGCGTTTGTCTATTTGTAATGTTGTGGAATTTGCAGCGCGTTGTCTATTGTGTAAGTGTTGTGGAATTTGCAGCGCGTTTGTCTATTTGTAAGTGTTGTGGGAATTTGCAGCGCGTTGACTGTAAGGTTGGGAATTTGCAGCGCGTTGTCTATTTTTAAGTGTTGTGGAATTGCATGCGGTTTTTGAAGTGTTGTGGAATTTGCAGCCGTTTGTCTATTTGTAAGTGTTGTGGAATGCGCGCGTTTTCTATTTTAGTGTTGTGGAATTTGCAAGCGCGTTTCACTATTTTGTAAGTGTTGTGGAGTTTCAGCAGTTTGCTATTTGTAAGTGCTGTGGAATTTGCACAGCTCGTTCACTAAGTTGTCAGTGTTGTGGAATTAACGCGCGTTTGTCTATTTGTAAGTGCTGTGAATTTGCAGCGCGTTTGTCTGTAAGTGGTTGTGGAATTTGCAGCGCGTTTGTTCTATTGTAAGTGTTGTGGAATTTGCAGCGCGTTTCACTATTTGTATTTTTTGGACTTTGCAGCGCGTTTGCTTTGTAAGTGTTGTGGATTTGCAGACAACGTTTGCATGTAAGTGTTTTGAGTTGCAGCACGTTGTCTATTGTAAGTGCTTGTGGAATTTGCAGCGCGTTTCACTATTTTTGTTCATGTTGTGGATTGCAGCGGGTTTGTCTATTTGTACGTGTGTGATTTGCAGGCGCGTTTGTCTATTGTTGTGATTGCAGCGCGTTTGTCTATTTGTAGTTTTGTGGAATTTGCAGCGCGTTTCCCTATTGTAAAGTGTTGTGGAGTTTGCGCACGTTTTTCTATTTGTAATGTTTGTGGAATTTGCAGCGCATTCACTATTTGTAAGTGTTTGTGTTTTGCAATGTTTGCGATTGTTTATTGCTGGGTTTTTTTTATTGCATGTGTTTTTCTTCATTTGCAGTGCGTTGAGCTCTCTCGGCCACCGTAGGTTAATTTAAAAGTGCATTGCTACTCTCAAATTGGAAAAAAATTGGTCATCGCATGAACGAGCACCGATTTGCCTGTGATTCGGGCATTTGTCGGCGATTTCTCAAACCTGTCCGAGCCCAAAATCGGGGATAAATCGTGCAGTCTGAACTCGCTTAAGGGGATCAAGGCAGGCAGCTTAGGTGTGTGACAACCTTTTGTCTTAATGCACTTCCTGACCATTTGGCAGGACAAGCTCAAGATACAGCAGTGCTTTTGTCTCTATGTGTAACGAGGCAGACTCAGAGAGATCCATTTGCAGCTTTTAATAAGAAAGTCATAGTAGCACAGGCAGGGGTCAGATACCAAAAGACAGTGTCAGAGGCAGGGCAAACTCAGAGTCGGTAACCAGGCAAACATCAGGGCGGGCGCAGGCAAAACAGGGTAAACGGTAACAGGCAGAGATATCAGTAGGCAGGCGGCAGGCAGTAAACAGGGGTAGTAGGCAGTCCAAGATCAAACACAGAATATCAAACACAGGGGAAAAACGCTCAGTAATGCAGCCGTGGCAAACAAGACTTCGCAAAGCATGGTGAGGCATGAAGGTCTTTTATAGTCCGGGAAATGGGGATCAGGTGAGAGTGCAATAAGTCCAGATACGGGGTGTGGGAAATGTAGTCCAGGAACAGTTAATACTCAGGTGAGGGCGCCCTCAGTGGCGATCGGAGGAGCCACGAGGCCGAGTTTGTGACACTATGATAATGTAAAGGTATGGGCGATACTGTCAGACTGATTGGATTAGCACCTACGCATTTGAATGACACAGTTATGCTGATTAGATTCCTGCACTGATTCCTGCACTGTCTTGGCATGCTTTGTTTATATTGTCTACACCTCTACTCTATGTATCCCTCCCCCTTGAATGTATATGAACTACCAAGTACACTGCCTTAGTTAGACTTGAATGACTACAGTGACGCACAGTGCGTTTCTCAAAGAGTAACTTCTGCTTAAAGATATCCCAACGTCTCCTGGTCTCTGCTTCGACGAGGAAAAGTTTCCAACATCAGCATGCACTGAAGCATGAAGCATTTGTCACTGTTGAGTTTTCATATGCTGATTGCTGAATGTCTTTTGAGTGTAAAGATCATGTTGTATAGTGATGGGAAAAATGAAGCTTTTCATAGCTTTGAATTGAATTTGTTTGGAGCACTTAAAATGTCATATGCTGGTGACACTTGTTGATCAAAACAGTGTAAAATGTGTAATTTACAAACATTTGCAAATGTTTTATTGAAAGTATATCTATCAAATACAATTAACAAGCTGTCTAATACCATTAAATGTTAAGTATAACGGGTTTTTTTCTTCAGTTTTCAGTGCTTGTTTTATGTGTTCTATGGACGGCTCAGCTAACCAGCTAGGCCAATAAGAGACTATATCTCATTAAAATGTCTACAAATGCATAAAACTGATCAGGGATCAAATAAAAACCAGAGAACCAGCTCAATGGTTCGCCACTGGGTGTGATCAGTGAATCCGCATGATTCATGGCTTCACACCAGTTGCAGTTATGTTGTAACAAAGCAACATTTAATGAAATCACGTGACTTTAGCAGTTTGATACGTGCTCCGAACCACTGATTCAAAAAAAGATTCGTAAATGTTTCAAAGCTTCATGAAGCAGTGTTTCAAAAGTCCCCATTACTAACAAGAGATAGATGATTGATTGTTATTAACAACGTTTTTATAATTTTTCAGAATATCTGATTGTTACAACAATGCTGGATATCACTCTATAGCAGGGGTCAGGAACCTTTATTGACCAAAGAGCCAATTTTTCATGTTTTGTTAAAGGTGCCCTCGAATGAAAAATTGAATTTATCTTGGCATAGTCAAATAACGTCTCGGTTACGTATGTAACCCTCATTCCCTGAAGGAGGGAACGGAGACGTACGTCGAACGTGACCGACTGAAAGGGAACAAGAGTTCAGTACATGGAAATGACATACACTGAGTTTCAAACACCATTGTTTCCTACCTTCTTATATAAATCTCATTTTTTAAACGACCTCCGAAGAACAGGCGAATCTCAACACCGACTGTTACGTAACAGTCGGGGTGTCCCCCATTTGCATATGCCAGCCCATGTTCCCAACATTATGAAAGGCATTAGACAAGGGCAGCCAGTAACGTCTGGATCTGCACAGGTGAATCAACAGACTAGGTAAGCAAGCAAGAACAATAGCAAAAAATGGCAGATGGAGCAATAATAACTGACATGATCCATGATATCATGATATTTTTAGTGATATTTGTAAATTGTCTTTCTAAATGTTTTGTTAGCATGTTGCTATGTACTGTTAAATGTGGTTAAAGTTACCATCGTTTCTTACTGTATTCACAGAGACAAGAGCCGTCGCTATTTTCATTATTAAACACTTGCAGTCTGTATAATGCATAAACACAACTTCATTCTTTATAAATCTCTCCAACAGTGTAGCATTAGCCGTTAGCCACGAGCACAGCCTCAAATTCATTCAGAATCAATGTAAACAATAAACAGTATACAATACTCACATAATCCGACGCATGCATGCCGCATGCATGACGAACACTTTGTAAAGATCCATTTGAGGGTTATATTAGCTGTGTAAACTTTGTTTATGCACTGTTCAAGGCAAGCCCGAGCTCCGTGGGCGTGGAGCACGAGAATTAAAGGGCCAGTAGCCCTGAATCGGCTCATTTATAATGATGCCCCAAAATAGGCAGTAAAAAAATGAATTTAAAAAAATCTATGGGGTATTTTGAGCTGAAACTAACAGACACATTAAGGGCACTTAGACTTATTACATCTTTTTTTAAAAAAAGTTCTAGCGCACCTTTAATTTTTCTAAAGAGCCAAAGTAGGAAAATAATGTAGTGTAATAATATTTGAAAAAATAAATAAATAAAAAATTAAAATATGCAACAAACAATAAATAAGTTGCAATATACAATTAATTGTGCTGGGCTTACATATGAGGTTGATTTACCACCTGAGGAGCATAAATTCTCTTCAGAGTTCTCTCAGTTCAATTCAAAGTGTGCTTTATTGGCATGGCAATTTATCATGCTGGGTGACTTTAACATTCATAAAGATAATGTCAATGTAGCGATTGTACAGTTATTAATCAATTTATGGGTGGAATATGAATATAATTCATAAAGCTTTATGAATAATTATTATGCACATCCCGACCCAAGGGGGAATTAACCATATATGGTGAATTAATTACACGAATTTATAATCAATCACATATATGATTAGTTCTGTTTAATAATTATGTAGAACTGTCAGTTTGTCCAGCAAACCGGTAAGTTCTCCACAGACTATTACAACGGAAATGTTATCCTCTGGCCACGAGATAAATTCCTATGATAGCATCCAAACGTAAGCCAGGATAGGATCGAAACGTTAACCCTCTGGAGTCTGAGGCTGATTTAGGGCTTGGAGAAGTTTTGACATGCCCTGACATTTGTGCTTTTTTCAGTTGTTCATAAACTATAAATGACAAAAGTGTCATTACACTGTATTCAGCACAAACTAGGCTACAATAATATGTGAACATGTATGTACATGTTTGTATTTTTGAAGGAATAATGTTTATGCGTGGTTATTGAAAAAACAAAAAACTCAAGTCACTGAAATAAGGCCAAAAAAGTATATTAAATCTGTGTTCACAAGACTTTTGGGTATTGGAGGTTGTAGACTAGAGTTTTTGCTTCAGAATTATGTAAAATTATGCTGCCTACTCCTTCATATAAAACAATATATTGATTTAGTTTTTGTAAGCACTTTTTGTCAAGAAACACAGTATGCGTGGAGGCATGATCTGCATGAATA
Organism: Culter alburnus; assembly: GCA_028476615.1. Classification (NCBI taxonomy): domain Eukaryota; kingdom Metazoa; phylum Chordata; class Actinopteri; order Cypriniformes; family Xenocyprididae; genus Culter; species Culter alburnus. Next base: position 37,123 of record JAOTNS010004079.1, on the reverse strand, counting down.
ATGGCCATTTACACCTGAGAAGACAGAAGAATCACATAATAATGACCTGAAATGACTTGCATATTAATGAGGCCTTTCAGTCAGGTAGGCTGTGAAAAAAAAAACCTCTGTAATAATGTCTCAGCTCATCAAACAGCAATACTGTGAAATATTATTACAATTTAAATAATGGTATTCTATTATATTCTTTAAATATAATGTATTTCTGTGATGCAAAGTGTCTGAACAATTATGTTACCTCTATGGCATTTCATATAGGCTTTTAGCTTAAAAGCATGCACATTTGGAGAAATTGATGGATTCTTATATATTTATGTCAATTTTCTATACTGAGAATAATATTTATTGTCATCACTATGAGTGCTGGATACTGTGTTTTAAATTCATTCTTGCAGCCGGAGGACGCTCTCTGTGCACATTTAGTCCACAAATTATCTAAAGAAGAAGAGGACATTTCAGGAATGGTGTTTTTAATTCATACTTGCAGCCGGAGGGCGCTCTCTGTACACCTTTAGGCCACAAATTCTATAAAGAAAAAAGGAACTAGGAACTAACGGCATGTCTTCTACAGATCGCTAACCATGGCTTTAACATCCAAATAAACACTTTTCAAGACATAAATACACGATTGAGACGATGAATGCATGTATTGCCTCTGAATTTGCGTCTGAATAGCGCTGGCTCCGTGGGCGTGGCCGCATTAGCGGATAATGAGCTGAACAGACTTCTGACATGGCTCTATTTTCATACAGATTACATAAACAACAGAATGTTTTTTTTCGATTTGACTGCACGATTTAAACCTGACATTTCAACATTTCTTTAGACGTAAATGTCATTTTTTTGTCATTAGTATTCATAAGTTACAGTTCATTTTCGGAGAACTATCAGATGGAGTTCGTTCAGAGGGAGAGGAGAGATCACGCATCATGTTAGTTTTCTTTATTTTACAAAAAGCACAACATTGTGTTTTTACTCTGAGTGTACACAAATAAAAGAAGACATTCTATAGTTTCAATTGATATATTACTTATGTCTCTATGACAAATGACGGAGATTTTAAGTCTGTTTGCTGCAATGTGAAAAAAATCCTGCAAAACGCACCGGCGCGTTTTCAGACCTCAGGGAGTTAAAGTGACCTGGGTTTTGTTGAACGAGTAAGAGAACAAAAAGCATGGATATAATGTATTTAATATATGAAAACGTACTCGGTTACTAACGTAACCTCGGTTCCCTGAGATATGGAACGAGTACTGCGTATGGGGAAAAGTCTCCCTTTTTCCCCGCTACTGAAGCCTTTTCAATAACGCAGTGTAACTGCACCGTCATTGGTTCACTCATAGACAAGTTGTTGAACCAATGGCGGCGCGGCTCAGCTGCGCGGCCTATGGGAAGAGAGCGCACGAACATTCCCGCCAAAAGGGGCGGGGTAATGTGCTATATAAGCGGGCGTTTCGCCATAGGCCATCAGGCCATATCGACTGAAGCGACGACCTAAGCCGCAGCCTCGTGGCACGGCAAGTAACGCTGTACTCGTTCCATATCTCAGGGAACCGAGGTTACGATAGTAACCGAGTACGTTCCCTTTCGATATTTCACTCGTACTGCGTATGGGGGAACGAATTCAACCGCGCCATGCCACGGCTGGGGAACGACAGAACTTGACCGGACGCCATAAGGGGGGACCAAGGACAAGTGAAGGCCAAAGCCGCCGTTACCCTGTTACACTACGAAGGAGAGAACTCCTGGGTTTCTGCAAAAAGCGGAACACCTTGAGGGCCACGAATTTACACTGAAAGGACCCGAGCATGTAAGGTCGGAACGTCCAATTGGTAGAATCTGACAAAGGTGGACGGCGAAGACCAGCCGGCCGTTTCACAAATGTCTTTGATTGAGACTCCACTGGACCAGGCCCACGATGAATGCCTCTAGTGGAATGGGCCCTAACTCCGATGGGGCAAGCAGCGCCCACAGAGGAGTATGAAAGAGCTATAGCGTCAACGATACATCATGACAGACGTTGTTTTAAGACCAAGGACCCTTTAGTGCGGCCACCAAAACAAACGAATAGCTGATCAGACTGCCGGAAGGCTGTGATCACTCGATGTAGACGCGTAAAGCCCTAACGGGGCATAAAGATTCCAGCTTTGGCTCGTCCGATGAACGGGGAAGCGCAGAGAGTGAAATCACTTGTGCTCTGAACGGCATTGAGAGCACTTTGGGAACGTAGCCAACCTTTGGTTTCAGAACGACCATGGAGTCGTTTGGACCGAACTCAAGGCATGCAGGGCTCACCGAGAGTGCCTGCAAATCGCCAACTCGCTTTACTGATGCCAAAGCAAGTAGTAAGGCGGTTTTGAGCGTTAAGGGTCTGAGGCCCGCTAGACTCAGTGGCTCAAAAGGAGGACCTTTAGGAGCTCTGAGGACCATGGAAAGGTCCCGGGGGGAACAGTGAGGGGACGAGGAGGATGCAATCGCCTAGAGCCCCTCAGGAACTTAATGACCAGATCGTTCCGCCCCACTGATTGTCCAGCAATGGGCAAGTGAAACGCTGCAATGGCTGCTACGTAGACCTTAAGCGTAGAGGGGGCTCGCCCCGACTCTAAACGCTCCTGGAGGAAGGTTAGAATGGAAGAAATATCACATTCTTCCGGGTCTATGTTGCGTGTGGAACACCAGCTAACAAAGACCGACCACTTCTGGGCGCAATGAGAGTTGTCTTCTGAGGCGAAGAGGTCCACCTCCGCAAGGCATGGAGGGCTCGTGCTACTGCCAGCATTTCGAGGCAGTTGATATGTAGGTGGCTTTCCTCGTGTGTCCACGAGCTGAAGAGCGGACTGCCCTCGCACAGAGCGCCCCAACCCGAGTTGGACGCGTCTGTCGAAAGTACCGTTCTTCGTGACACCGCCTGAAGGGGTACTCCAAGTGTGAACCAAGTGGGGTTCATCCAGGGTTTCAGGGCTGCCAGACAGGCCTGATTGACCTTGAGGCGCAGGCGACCGTGACGCCAAGCGTAGGGAGGTACCCGAACCTTCAACCAGTACTGCAGAGGCCGCATGCGAAGTAGGCCAAGCTGGAGAACTGGGGAGGCGGAAGCCATGAGCCCTAGCAACCTCTGGAACAGCTTCAGAGGGAGGTAGGCTTTGTTCTTAACGGAGGCCGCGAGCTGCTGAATGGCCAGAGTGCGCTCTGGCGAGACTACTGCCGTCATACGGACAGAATCGAAAACTGCGCCCAGAAACGAGATACGTTGAGTGGGAAGTAGTGAGCTCTTGGCTGGGTTGACCCTGAGACCCAGGCACTGTAAGTGGCTGAGAAGCACGGATCTGCGGTGCTCTAGTTCTGTGCGCGAGCTGGCTAGAATGAGCCAGTCGTCGAGGTAGTTTAAAACGCGTATTCCCATCTGTCTCAGAGGGGAAAGAGCCGCGTTCATGCACTTCATAAAGTGCGAGGAGCCAGGGAGAGCCCGAAGGGGGAGGACCGTATATTGGTAAGCCACACCCTCGAACGCGAATCTCAAGAATTGCCTGTGATGGGGGGCTATCTGGATGTAAAAAGTAAGCGTCCTTCAGATCCAGTGAACAGAACCAGTCCTCGTGGCAAATCTGCGCGAGAATCTGCTTCAGCGTCAGGACTTTGAACTTTCGCTTCATGAGGGAAAGGTTCAGTAACCTGAGGTCCAGAATGGGTCTGAGACCGCCGTCTTTCTTTGGCACCAAGAAGTAACGGCTGTAGAAGTCCGACTCGTTCTCTGGGAAGGGGACTATTTCTATAGCCCCTTTTCTCAACAGAGTTAAAACCTTGGTTCGGAGGACATGTGCGTCGTCCGCTTGCACCGAAGTCTGAATGACCCCGCCAAACCGTGGAGGTCTTTCGGCAAATTGGAGCGAGTAGCCCTGGCTTATGACCTTCAGAATCCAGTCTGACACGCCAGGGATGGCTTTCAAAGCCTCGGCCCGGGTGGCGATAGGGAGAATAATATCGGATGACGGCCCGTAACATATGTAACATAACATATGTCTCACCCGACAGGGGGAGAGCGACATGTTACATTTCTCAATGAATGCGGCTTGCGGGGCAGAACCGGCAAGCAACGTTTAGAGAAACTCGGCACAAACAGCAGAATCAGCTCCATTAATAGAGTATAAAAACGTGCTTCTCGCCCGAGTCGGGGAGAACGTCACGTCATAATTCTCAGTCGACGCGGCATGCGGGGCGGAACCGGGCGAGTGACGCGCATTGAGAAGGAAAAATACACTCATACAGATAGAAAATGTATTATGAGTCTCGCCTAAGTCAGGGGAGAGCAACATGTCAAATTCAGCTGAGAGATTCAGATAACTTCTGAATATCACCTTCGTCCTTTCCTTTCAATGAACAATACTGCAATTCCCATGCATGCACTGGTTACTTCACATATTGATTACTGCAACACTTTTCTTACTGGTCTTCCTTCCAAACTTCTCTATAAACTGGTTCAGAACTCTGTGGCTCGTGTTCTTACTAGAACCCCTTCTACCATGCACATTTCACCAACTCTCCAGCGACTTCACTGGCTACCAGTGAAATATCGAATTGACTTCAAAATTCTGCTTCTTCTCACATTCAAGGCACTTCACAGTCTCGCTCCTATGTATCTTACTGATCTTCTTCATGTTTACATCCCTTCACGCACTTTAAGATCTTCACTCACGCTCTCTCTTGTCTTACCACGTATACGTTTAACTACCATGGGAGCTACACAGTAAAATCCACAGAGTTAAATCAACTCTTCTCAGATAACATTTGGTCCCTCTCTGAATAGTGTTAAAATAACACTGAAGCAGTGTTAAAGTTAATGTGATAATTAAACTATTAATTAAGGGATGATTGAACATTAATGATGAACACCTGCTGTTAACAAGCAGAATAACTGAAGAAAAAAGAAACACAAGAACTACAAGTGACTTCAGCCAAAACCATTTAATTGAAATCAACTGAAGGTAAAATACATTAAATCTCTCAAGATATGATTTACTTATTACTAACCATATTCATTTTATTTCTGTCACATGTCTAAAAAAAGTTTTTCCAAACTCTGTCTTCATTAAGGGAACATTTAAAAGAATATATCTACTTGAACGCAGATTATGCCCTTGACTATTGACAGTTAATAGACTATTCATATACAGAGGAAGCTGGCCAACTATGGCTTATACACAAATATAAGCCAGTGCTTGTACCTTCTTAAGTGAAGTGAAGGCCAACCCACCATTTCATACAGTGCACAGTGATGAGTATAAGGATTTGTATGAGTTATAAATCTTAAAGCAGAGTGATAAACAGAGTCCATTGATTATAAAAGAGCCTTAGTGGTATTTCTGTAGAAAACGTCTCCATAATCTAAGACAGGTAAGAAGGTAGTTTCCACCAGCTTTCTCTTGGCTGACTGTGAAAAACAAGCACTATTCCGAAAGTAAAACCCCAGCTGTAACTTTAACTTAGAAAACAAATATTTAATATGTAACTTAAATGATAAGTCCTCTTCCAACACAAAGCCTAGGTATTTATAGGAGGAGACTAGTTCTATAGAATTACCCTGCAGAGTGTAAAGAGATGGTAGAGAAGATTCACACTTACGTTTCCTAGAGAAGACCATATATTTTGTTTTCTTATCATTCAGAACTAGTTTTAAAGAGATGAGGTTATGCTGAAGTATTACAAATGCTTCATGCAACTTTAAGATGCAGCTATCAATGGAGGATGCAAAACAGTAAATTATGGTGTCGTCAGCATATAAATGAATACTTGCATCTGATAGATTATCATTAAGATTGTTTATATATAATGTAAATAACACCAGATTCAATACTGAGCTTATCAGAAAGAAACCCCTTAATTTGCACCCTTTGACACCTGTTCTTTAAGTAGTTCCTAATCCAGCCTAATGCGGTTTCAGAAAGACCGATACTATGTAAACGCGATAAAAGAATACCATGATTGACAGTGTCAAAATCTTTAGCCAAATCAATAAACATTGCAGCACATGATCTTCCATTATCTAGAGCACAGGTAATGTCATTTAGAACTTTCATTGTGGCAGTTACCGTACTATGATTCTTTCTGAAACCGGACTGATACCTGGACAAAATGCTGTTTCTAGACAAAAATTCCTTTAGCTGTTCACTGACAATAGATTCTAAAATTTTGACTATCACTGATAGCTTGGAAATCGGTCTATAATTATTTATGTTGTTGGATCTCCACCTTTCAGCAGGGGTACAACCAAAGCAGATTTCCAGACATCAGGAACCACATTCTGTTCTAATGATTAATTGAAAATATAAGCTAATGGGCCAGCTATGATCTCGGCAGCTACTTTCAAAAAATATGGCTCAACTTCATCAGGCCCTGCAGACTTCTTAATGTCCAGGTTTTTTAAGGCCTTTAAAACTTCACTTCTTGAAATAGGAGAAAATCTAAAAGTAGGGCTATCTTCCCTCAGAAGAGGAGATGGATTTGGTATATCACTCAGAGAAATTTCATTAAAAATTGAACCTGAAGAAATAAAATGCTTATTAAAAACATTTACCATGTCCGTCCTATTAGTAATAAGGCTATCTTTTACTAAAATTTGATCAGGAAAATCATTATATAACGTGGAGGGAGAAAGTGATTTGATTCTTATTGAGAATTAACATAGGTTTAGATGTTGGTGTTTTATTGGTCAATAAATTATGCCACCATAGTGGTGGTCAGGGTTTGTTTTAGTTGGGCTCTTGACCTTTTTATGTTTTTAAAATAATTTGTTGTCTCTGTTCTCGTAGTGGATCAGACACCTACGATCAAAGGCGGATATCGCGGGATTCACACTCATGTTCTGTGTTGCTGATAAACGAGCCCCTGCCCCTTTGATCGCGAAAGTGCCCTTTGCAGTCGCATTTGCAGTGTCCCCGTGTTCCCATTTCTCCCCCCCCGTAAGTGATTTCTACTGAGGGAGAACAATCTCCCCACCCCCGGAACACAATTGCACCCTTGCCCTCGCGGAGGTCTATGCATGGCACTGGTGCTTTTGGTCAGCGCAGTTGGTGGAGAGCAACTGCCAAAGCCACTGTAAGGCAAACCAGCAACCTCATCTCCCTATAATATACAATCTCTGCAACTGCGCCTGACTGCAGAATCCAATGAGGCCGCCTTGCCATCGCGAGACTTTTTTGACACACGTCGGCATGACATAACAGCAAGCAGGTTCTGCGCAGACTTTGCTCATCTCAAACGAGCCTACTGATAGCGCTGGTCAAAGCAGTTGTCATTTACGTCTTGTTCTGTGTTCACAATTTTCAATATATATATATATATATATATATATATATTTCTTTGTGACTGACTCCCTCATAAAGACACCTTTCTCTTTCTCTTTTAATGATTTTACTTCATGAAAATTACATTGATAGTTGAAATGGTACATATTTTTTTGCTTTAATATTTGTATTGTGTATATTGTATTGTAAAAGAAATAAGCCCTGTGAAGCCGTGGTTTACAGTTAATTTATAACCGCTCCGCGTCATGCCTAATAATGCTCCTTAGCTGTTATAGATTCACTGTAAACCTAGGCTTCTTGGGGCTTATGGCTGTAATAGAATATATTAAAACAGCCTTCCATAAATGGCAGAACAAGAGGAAGATGACAGAGAAAGACAAAAATAAAGACAACATAGCAAGACTACAGTAAAGACAACAGCAAGGATGAAAGAACAATATGACATCATCAGAGAACATAAACATCAAAATATACTAATTTATCTGAACAAGAAGGCAATGACTGTAGACAAGGACAAATGTATAGCACAAAGCATTTGACTAATTTTGGCACAAATGTATCCTCATATTAAAGAACATAAGGTGGTATCTTTGTTTGTTTGATTTGATATCAACCTACACACTGTTTTCTCTGAATCTGAGCATAGTTTAGTCAAACCCATCTGTCACAGGACAGATCACAGTCTAATAGAGCTGATTTCAGTCATAAGTCAGTTTTGAGCACATGTGTAGTTCCTGTGTTTGTCAGTAGTGTGTCAGTAGTGTGTGAAAGTGTGTGAAAGTGTGTGAGCAGCTGCAGTATCAGTTCAGTCACTGTGACTCTGACTGACGGAGGTTTTTGTACGACTCTTTATCACTGTGTGAACACATATTTACCGTAGATGTTGTGGTGACTCTGACAGTAAAAATGTCCAACATCTACAGTCTGGACTCCACTGATGGTCAGAGTGAAATCACCGTCGGATTTACTGCTACGTAATCTAGATGGAGTTCCTGACTGACGGAAGTGTGTATAATAAAGAGGAGTTTAGGAGCTTCTCCAGGTTTCTGTAAGTACCAGCTAACGGAAGGATTTCCATTGTAACAACAGACTGGATCACTGCTAAATTTACAGGTTATAGTGACTGATTGTCCAGTTTGAGAGACCAGCACTGAGGGTGTTTGAGTCACTGTCGCTTGTCCAACAGATTCTGACAAGAGAGAAAGATTAGAAATCACAAACACTTTACAACCATATATCTTCACAACACATAAAAATAACAAAATAATGTCTGTAATCTTTACTGAACAAACCTCGACATAATACTGCCAGCGTCCAGATCAATATGGTGCTGAAAGTCATTTTGTTGGTTGTAGGTTCAGTTCTAGTGAAAAAACAGTGTTGATCATGTTTGATGTTTGACAGAGTTATAAACACATGCAGAGCACTGAAGCGTGTGTCGCTCATGTAAAACACTCTCTCTATGCAAACGCTTCAGGAGTGACAGATTTTTGTTCTAAAAATGTTTCAAACTGTGTGATATTCCTGAAACATACCAACTTAAGATACTCAAACATTTTATAATTCTGTTTATAACATACAGTGCTTTCTAAACACACTACAAGACTGTGCACAGTGGGCAATAGGCATTTAAAAGGGGTAAACATAAAAGGACTATGTTAAAGTTATCTGAATAGTCCACATTTACTGCGGCAGCTGGTGCCCATATGATCACAAACCACAACAGTGACATCCATAAGATTTTGATGAATTTAGATGAATTTCATGTCATAGAATGTCATAAGTCAATTTCAAATGAGTGCAGAATATCATTCTAATCTGCCATGTTTTTCTCAGGCAGCCTCTATAAAAATTCCAGAGCAAATTATATACTGTTATTAAATTATATACTGTTGCTCAAACTCCACAGTGGTCTGAGAAATCTAATCCAGTCTAATGCGAATGTCTGTGATTGCTGATGTTGTATTATTCTAACACATCTCTATATGTGTTTTTAGACCTCCCTGAACTATTGTTTGTGTACCAGTCTTATGCGCCAAAAGCATGCTTTCATTAAATTTCAATATGTGTGGTATAAAATATAAAATTATAAAATTAATAAATAGAGCAAAATCACAGAACCTGCAAAGACGATTTTAATACCAGTCTCAGGTAATAGTAAGGTACTTGTCTAAATTTTTCTGCTCACTTATGCAAGTTTATTTTAAACAGCCACTTTTATAAAATCAAGTGAAATTTACTTAAATAGTGATTTTTAATAAAATTGAATTATATCAATAAATTCGCCGACGCACTGAACACACTTGTTCATGATGTTTGCAAACACAGCACATGACTTTCTTTAAAACCATGTTGAGAAAACACACACTCTCCTTTGTAAAAACAAAACAAAGATTTAAGTCTTGTATGAATCAGAACATGAAATCACAGGTGTAATAATAATTGTAACTCAATGACATTTGAAAAGTAGTCACGTCCAAATAGTGATATTCTATAAGTTCATCAAACACACACACACACACACACACACACACACACACACACACAGGTTTGTATTGCTGTCTTAGCGATGACATTGCATAGACTTTCATTGATTTTAAATCGGGTCAGTGATATTCACCTAACCCAACCCCTACTCCTAAACCTACCCATCACAGAAACATGTAACCATTTGGTCCACACAAGTATAGTCAAAACAAGTACAGAGAGAGACACAGACAGAGACCCTCTCACACACACACACACACACACTCTCTCTCACATACCCTTTTTCCACCAAGGCAGTTTGAGTGCTGGTTCGGAGCCAGAGCCTAGTTTCAAATCAGTTCTTTGTCTTTCGACACACAAAGCACCAGCTCCGAACCAGAAAAAGTGGTTCGTAAGTAGCACCAAAACATTGCTGGGCTAGAAGTTAGAACCGCTTGCGTCAAGGGCTGGGGGCGGGGTTACCGTGACCAACAAGAAACTTGTGACCGCCATTTTTGAAATAGCAGCTAATCGAGCTAATAGCAGCTCGATTGTAATCTCTGTCTATATACAAATTACGGTGAGCCGTGTTTGGATGCTGATGTAGGTTCCCAAAGCCATGAGCATCAACAGTAGTGAAACGTCCGCGATTGTTGATAGAAGGCTTGTTCGAGATGCATCGGAGCAGCGCGGACCAATTCGGTGGGTGCCGCGGATCCGCGGGAGCGTTTGTAGAGCATACGACTCCTTGTACTTTTGGATCGTTCTCGCGGACCTTTGATGTCATGTGCCGATCGCTTTGCGAGAAGCCGATGCATCTCAAATGAGCCTGGTGTATTTGTGTTTGGCACTGCGGCGCTAGCTTTGCTGTGAAATATGAGACGTATACAGTGATGCAAGACCTGGCTCTGTGGTGGCTCTCTAGCCTGTGGAAAGGCAAACTGGTTCTTAGAAGGCTCGTCAGTTGAACCAACTCCGAACTGGCACTAGCACTAGCTCTGAACTAGCACCTGGTTCGTGCTGGTGGAAAGGGGGTAACACACACACAAGAGTCAGACTGAGGGAGTGAGGAAGGAGGGAGGGAGTGGGGGGAGGGGGGTGCCACAGAGAGAGGGTGAAAAAATCCACATTCAAACCAAAATATCGGACTTCCTGTTGGTCAGAGCTAATGACTGTAAATTAGAAAGTTGTCCGGCTTAATGAGAACAATGTGTGTACCAAGTTTCGTGACTGTAGGTTAAATCCCCACTTTTTTCTAAAGGTGGCGCTATAGAGGCCCTCCTTCCTGCCTGTTTCTGAGGCTTTGTCCATGTCTACTGGATGACAATCCTGACATATGAGTCGAATTTCATGCAATTTGAAGCATGCTAAGTTTCTCAAACCCATCCAAAACAAATATTGAAGTTTGATCTGTTGCTATGGCAACAGTGTTTGAAAAATATTAAAAATCTTTTTACAGGTCTTCATTCGTTATGTCTTGACATTATTCTAATGAAGTTTGAAGCAAATTGGGTAAAAATTTGAGGGTAATCTTAAAAAATTTTGAAAGTGACACACTTCTTGCTGCCAGGTGATGGCACTATAACTTTGACTCACAATAGTCACATCCATGTGATCGGCTTCCTACAATGAACACACAGCTGAAGTTTCATAAAGATCAATCAATGTATGCAGAGGTTATAATACATTTCCTGTTTATCTTTTCTCGCCATAAATTCGTTGTCTCGCCACGGCCAAACCATTTGAGATATCAAAAAATCTGCTCGCAATTTTACATCCTACATCCTTAACTTCATTCTGACTGAGCTTGGTGGTGATCGGATTAATCGCCTAAGAGGAGTATAACAAATTCCAGAGCGTGCATTTTTTCAAACAACCCATAATAGCTGACTTCCTGTTGAGCCAGTGTATAACTTAGAGCATGAAAGTTGTTCGGCCTGATGAGGTCTATATGAGTACAGAGTTTCATACAAATACATTCAAGCGTGTTTGATACATGGACCAGGTTTTCGGACACCATTCAAGGGGGGACGCTGTCGAGCCCCCCTGCCATGCCCGGGTTCCATCCTTTGCTGCGTCCTAATGGCCGCAGATTCCAATGTGTGTGCCAATTTTCAAGAGTTTGAGTACGTTAAGGCCCCCAAAAAGCCCCGGATGATGGAAAAAAAATAATTCTCCTTAGAAAAACAAAAGGGCCCTGCGCCTGAGTGGCTTGGGCCCTAACAAACAACAAAAAAGTAATCAAGGATCAAGAACCCAAATGCAGAAAATACCATTTACCACAATGGTGACTTCACGTTTGATCCTCTTTCCATCACTTAAAGGGTTAGTTCACCTCAAAATGAAAATTCTGTCATTTATTACTCATTATTACTCACTCATGTCGTTCCACACCCTTAAGACCTTTGTTCACCTTCAGAACACATTTGATGTATTTTGATGAAAACCGAGAGCTCTCTGACTCCTCAACAGACAGCAATTTAACCACCACTTTCAATGCCCAAAAAGGCTTGAGGATTTACTATGGCCGCCACATGTGCGTGATTGTGAAGTCCAAGAGACCGTAGGATGTCCCATTCATCATTTGAGCTTTCAGAAGGGTGCTTCAGAGCGTCCCCTTTGCGGCTGCTATTTGCTGTGCACCCTTGATGTGCATATTGGGAAATGGCCATGGTGTCTTAATGAATGAATGGAGTCATTCACTCAAATATTTCATTAAAAAACTGATTCATTCAAGAACTGTTCAGAGACATTTTATTCTACTTTGGTTTCATCTGGAAATATTTCAGTTGTCCAAATAAAAACAGTAACTGGCAAAATTTTAAAATACATTAAAACTAATATTTTAACATATGAACTAATGTTTTGTGAAGTCTCAATAAAACAGCATAAACCATCTTAATCCTGTCACTACTGAAGAGACATATAGAGAATGTTTTACATGAGTGACACATGCTTCAGTGCTCTGCATGTGTTTATTCTCTTCTTTCTTCTTTCTTTCTTTATTAATAAAGCACTTTCACACAACTACTAGTTGATCCAAAGTGCTGTACAATACAGGTAGAATAAAATGAATAAGAGACAACAAAACATCCAAACACAACATAACAATAGGTTTTACATGGCAAGATTAGGGACCTATTTGGTTTATAAATAAAGATTGCCTCGGAGAGATATGGTGGGGCATGATTGTGCAAGGATTTGTAAACAAAAGTTAAAATTTTAAAACTAATTCTAAATTTCACTGGTAACCAGTTTAGTGAAATGGGAAAGAATGGGAGAGATGTGGTCAAACTTTCATCTGCCTGAAATCAGCAGCATTTTGGACCATCTGTAAATGCACTATAGAAGACTGACTTATACCCCAGCTAGCACAGATATGTGGGGCCCAGATGGGTGTTACCTAGGCTGTCTAACTGGGGCCCAGACGATTTTGTCCACAGTTTCCATGTAGTTTCCATGGTTTAGCCCAGATGAACTGAACTCTGCTCAGTGTGCACACTACAGGCTGTTAAATGTAACACAGAAACATGCTGGAGTTAATGAGATAATTAGGTGATAACGAGCAGAATCACTGAAGGACAGAGAAACAACAAGAACTACGACTTCAGCCACAGCCTTATATGAAATCAACTGAAGATAAAAGACATTAAATCACTGAAGATCTGATTAAACATCTCCACAAACGGCATTACCAGCTTAACTTATTACTAACCAGACTGACTTTATTTTTGACATACAGCTACAGAAGTTATTGAGAATTACCAGAGGTTTAGATGTTGATGATTTGTTGAAAATGTATGTGACCATGATCGAGGTCAGTGCTTACTTCAGTAACTGTGAGTTTCTAAATGATCATGAATTTCTCAAAGCATTTTTAGTACGTTTTGTTGACCTGTGACCTCTGGAATGACCTTTGACCTCTCATGGAGTTCAGTGAAATACTTGTTCACAGTGAAATACACTTCTTTTAGAGATGCAACTCTGGTTCAGACTACAGGTTTCTGATGAATCAAATGACAGAGACTGAATGAAAAAGAAATGATTTATAAACGTGTTCAGAAGTGAAAACACTCGTCTGTTGGATCATGAGAATAAAACACATTTAAAGCCTCAAAACTGATCAGTTTCATCTGCATGTGCTCATTTTCACGTGTGTTTTACTCCAGCAGGGTTTTTTCTCAGAGAGTCACTTTGCATCGGCTCATGCTTCAGCGCTCCGAGTGTTTATAGCGTTCAGACTCAAACACTTTATAACACACTGCTGTTTACCACGGTACAAACCCAACAAACACCATGAATCTCTTCAGCAGCTTCATCTGGATTCTGGCAGCTTTTATTCCAGGTAACAGACGTGAAAGCTCGTCATTTTTGAGTCTTTAATGTTCATTCATCTGATTAAACACATTAATGTTGTTGTCGACAGCATCCAGAGGAATCACTGTGACTCAGCCTGAAGCTGTGACTGTTTCTGAAGGACAAAACGCCAAAATAGAGTGTAAAACTGATACTGGGATATATGGATATGGTTTAGCTTGGTATCAGCAGAAACATGGAGAAGCTCCTAAACTCTTATTTATTGGTAGATGATCTCTATAATGAGAGTTTAAGCCGATTCAGTGGAATGAGAGAAGAAGATGGCACTGATTTCTCTCTGACCATCAGTGGAGTCCAGACTGAAGATGCTGGACATTATTACTGTCAGAGTTATCACACTGGTGGTGTGTTCACACAGTGATAAAGAGTCGTACAAAAACCTCCGTCAGTCAGAGTCACAGTGACTGAACTGATACTGCAGCTGCTCACACACTTTCACACACTTTCACACACACTCAACAGTCAAGAATTTCATAAATATTGAATTATATGTAAAGCAATGTTTTTTCACATGGTAAATACTTAAACTATAACACTCTTTATCTTAATGAATGAATCTAACACTACATCTGTGAGGTTGGCCGCATGTTCTCGTTTCATCTTGTATCTGCAGGTGTTTTCATGCTCCACTGAGTTTATTTATGAAATGTGAGATAAAGCCCTGATCCAACAGAGGACCTCAAATAAAAATGACACAAACACATAAGATACAGTTTTATTTTATTTCCTGACTGAATTTTAATATAGTCACACATATAGGGCCCTATTATAACGATCTAAACGCAAAGTGTAAAGCGCACGGCGCAGGTGCACTCAGGGCGTGTCCAAATCCACTTTTGCTATTTTAATGACGGAAAAACGGTCCGTGCGCCGGGGGCACATTTTTGAAATGGGTTGTCCCTATTCTCTTAATGAGTAATGTGCGTAACGTTCAATAAACCAATCAGAGTGTCATCTCCCATTCCCTTTAAGAGCGAGATGCGCTCGCGCCATGGCGGATTGCTATTTACATGGCGGAATTTGTTGGCGAAGAAACCGATCTGCTCGTGCACGAAGTTAAAGCGCGTGAGCAGATCATCTACGGGACAAGCAGGATATAACATTATATATATTATATAATTATATATTATATAACATATAACATTATAAAATACACTGACTTATTAAACACACCGATTCAACTGAGGAGTTCAACGAGTGATGTTTTGCTGAAATACCTGTTAAGTGGCCAGTCAATCTTTCAGTCGTCTGCGTTGGATGCAGGCTTTCAAATAGCTCCGCGCGATGAGTCAGTTAATATATATATGTGTGTGTATTGGCACGATTGTTCAATTAATTAGCCGTTCATCATTAGCCTATAAGTAGTAATAGGCTGAATTGAAAATAGGTAGCCTAATTCTAATACACGCAATGACTATTCATCATTACATTTTTATATTTATGTAGCCTACACAATAATATTCTTTTACACTGTAATCCTTTTGTTTTTAATATTTGGCATGTTTGTGTGATGCGCATCCCTGTGTGTAATAAGCAAAGTCAACGCGCCCAGAGGCGCAGTTTCTACCAACAAAAAAATATTGCGCCATTGACTTTAGACTTTAGACCAGGTTTGAGTTGGTCTATGGCGCAGTCTATTTTCAGCTCCTTAAAATAGCAATGCGCCGGCAATGCGCCTAAACACACCTCTTTTTTAGACCAGCACGCCCATAGGCGCACTAACTGACGCAAATGCATTTACTAATTTAAGGACGTGGCGCTGAACGGGAAAACGCGAATGGCGCCGGACGCAAACTAGCAAACACACTTGCACTGCGCCTTGCATCGCATTGCGCCGGGTGTATTATAGGGCCCATTGTCTTGTTTGAAAGGCAGAAAGCAGATGCAGATGAAGCGACTGAAGCTGATGGAGAATGAATGAGTCCCTCATGTGCTGCAGAGAAACACACTGTTGGTCTCCATGAGTGAGAAGAGCAGCAGATCTCCTCTGAACACTGCCGTCTCCTCACACAGGCTGGCCGCTCCGTGTGTCCTCACAGTGTCTCCATCCACTCCTGCTGCTGCTCCAGCTGTACAGACCGTCCTTCTCCAGGAGCCCAGCGCTGCTCTCCTGAGACCTGCTGCTCCCGTCCACCTTCAGCTCAGGCTCCAGTCTGACGGGAAGCCCTTGTTGGCCACACACACCAGTGTCGCTGTGTTCAGAGAGGAGATCTCTGCGCTGACGCTCACAGAGAAATCACACTGACCAGCGGCTTTCCTTTAGGATTCGAGAGAAAACTGGGAGAAATTCTCCAACAGCGAGAGAAACAACATGAAGAAGAAAATCACATCATTATTCCATAAACACATTAATGCTCACAAACTCCTGTATAAATGAAAAGAGAAAACGTTCAGAATATGGTTCACATTCTGGTAAATTTGCTGATTGATTATGAAATAACTTAAAAGGAAAATATAATTGAGTTTCAAACTGATACTTGAGATGTTAAACTGTTCCTAAAATACGATTCAATAATCACGTTTAAAGCAATAAAGTGTATTTAAGATGAATAAACCTTCATTTAACACAATTCTGCCACCATATTTTATTTTCACCTTTCATATCTTCTATTTAATATACTTCACCAGCTAACACATTTTTGTTCCAAGAACAT
This sequence comes from Culter alburnus, assembly GCA_028476615.1. NCBI lineage: Eukaryota > Metazoa > Chordata > Actinopteri > Cypriniformes > Xenocyprididae > Culter > Culter alburnus. Next base: position 20,325 of record JAOTNS010004079.1, on the reverse strand, counting down.
TTTCCTCCAACGTTATGAGAACATTTAAAAACTCTCAATGTATAAATAATGTTTTTGTGCTAACCTTTTGAGAACTTTATTAAAGACCAGATAACGTTGAACAAACACTCTATTAATGTTACTGGAAGAACGTTTGTTCGTAACTTTGAGAGAACATTGCCAGAACGTTAGCCAAAGTTACGAGAGCGTTGCCTGTTAGCTGTAGGAGCTTGTTCGAGTTCACTGAGAGAGCTCCACTGATCGGAGAAAGAGGTTTACCAAATCACCAAACAAATAACTAATCTAAGCACATATATGCAGTATAAAGCAGTAGTGCAGTTATAGTCCACAATAATCAGCAAGACTGGAATACTGTGTTTCACACTCACACACCCTTCTGATGAAACTGACCATCCTTTCCTCCCTTTCTCCTCAACTGAAACTTTTTGCACAATGGTGCAAATACCAGTAAATTGACTAGCACAAACCTTAGTAAATCACCTTGCGTGATTCATTTAAATATTCTCCTCCATAAATGTCTGAAAGGGAAACTCCTACAAATGCATGTGCAATAATGTCAGGTGCAGAAATAACTGTCCTCACGCTTTTCAGCGCTAATTTTTCCACTGCGTGTCTTTAGTAAATCCTGACAGTAGTGTTTTAACACCAAAAGAGGGTTTGCGCTTGTGTTAGCTGTTAGTAAATTTGACCCTTAGACTGTGATCTGATCTGTGACAGACGGGTTTGACTCAACTAGAATCAGAGAAAACTGAGAGAGTAAACTGATATCAGATCAAACAAACAATCATACAGTAGGTTGTTTTGTTTTTGTACATCAAACTCTGCACTGATCTGAACCTTCTCTGTGACCTCTGACCCCTCCAGCGTCCAGCTCACCTGCGCCCCCTGCATGTAAGGGAATATGTGTGTGTTTTGGTTCAATGTTGTGATCACGTTATCTGACATGACACAGTTCAGAAAGTCTCAGAGAAGGTCTGATGATGTTCTTTCTACAGAATAAACTCGACCTGTATTCAACCCCTGATGTGTTTTATACACGTTTGTTTCTCACAGCTATAGAAAGTGTTTCTGGATTGATGTTTCTGAGCTGTAAAGGATCCCAAAGACAATTCAACATGCTAAACCTATTATGTTAGGTGGTGTACATGTGCATTAAAGCTATCCAAAGGCTTCGTCATATGTTGGCCATATACCCTGTTAAGTAAACTTTGCAGGGCTTGTACCCTTTGGCTTAAACAATGACTTTAGGCCAGAACTAAAATACTGTTTGTCACTTTTGCAACCTTTACAGTTACACACACAGGAGCCCCATTGAATAATTCATCACTGTATTAACTGTCCTTGTTAATCTCTGTCCGATCCTGTTCATCAGTGTGTCTGTCTGTTCACACCGCCCTCTAGTGGCACAGTGATGTAGTGCAAGATAACAGGAATGAAACTTGGTGAAGGGTTTCTGTCATCAGTACAGCTGTGATCACCTGCGGTCTCGTACCTGCAGCCGAATTACAGTCGAGCTGATGATGATTAGATAATGATAATATCATTTTGAAACATTTATCAAAAGTAAAATTGGTCATACATTGTATGCTACATTTAGAGCCTCATTTAAATACAGAATGAGTTCATTTGCATATTGATCAGATGCTTCAGTGCTCTGAGAGTGTTTATAGTGCTGTGAGTTTAAACACTTCATCACTGACACACACAACAATCTTCATCAACATGACCTTCATCATCATCTTCATCTGGACTCTCACAGCGTTTGCTCAAGGTTTGTGGAGCACAAGTTTGATATCAATTCATTCTTCAAGTATATTGTCAAAGTTTTGAGTTGATTTTCTTCTTGTTGTGTGTTTCAGAGTGTAGAGGACAGATCACCGTCACTCAGAGTCCCTCAATGACAGCAGCTCAACCAGGACAAACTGTGAACATCAACTGTAAAACTAGCACAGATGTGTATGTTGGTTATTGTTTAGCCTGGTACTTACAGAAACCTGGAGAAGCTCCTAAACTCCTGATTTTATGCAACCCCTCCAGTCAGGAACTCCATCTAGATTCAGTGGCAGTGGATCTAACAGTGATTTCACTCTGACCATCAGTGGAGTCCAGACTGAAGATGCTGGACATTATTACTGTCAGAGTTACCATGAAATCAACAGTAAAGATGTGTTCACACAGTGATAAAGAGTCGTACAAAAACCTCTGTCAGTCAGAGTCACAGTGACTGAACTGATACTGCAGCTGCTCACACACTTTCACACACTTTCACACACACTCAAAATACTACAATCATAAAGAGATTCTCTAAGAAAGGTTTCCGTAGATCACTATGAGTGAATCAATGAATTATTAATCAGCTGATTTGTTCAAAACATTGAATCATTCAGGAAAGAAACAAGCATATTTGATGGCTCTGTGCCAATGAAGAGGCTGCATGTTCGTTCTGAAGATCAACCAATGAAATGATCCTTCACAGCCGCACTGAAATGTTATTGGTTCACGCTATAGTCAGTCTCTGAAGGTAGGAAATCAACTCCTTTTTTCCCTTATTAATTTAATTATTGCTCCAATCCTCTTGACATCATATAATTTTATTTTGTTTCATATATATATGGCTCAGAATATCAAGTCAAACAGTGAAACTGAGTGGAGTTAAACTCATTTGCATCACATTTGTGATTGTGTTCCTCTGAGAATTGAGCAGATCTCGTTTCATCATGTATCTGCAGGTGTTTTCATGCTCCATTGAGTGAAGTTTATTTATAAAATATGAGCTAAAGCCCTGATCCAATGAAAGAGCCGAAACAAAAATGACACAAAAAAGGACATAATGTTACAATTATGTTTTATTGACTGAATTGTAATGAAATCAAGACTGTAAAAGCACACATATAGTCAGCAGATCTACTCTGAACACTGCTGTCTCCTCACAGTGTCTCCAGTGGACGCAGACTGGCCGCTCCGTGTGGCCTCACAGCTCACCGAGACGCTCTTCATCCACTCCTCCTCAGAGAGAGTCAGGCTGCTGCTCCAGCTGTACAGACCGTCCTTCTCCAGGAGCCCAGCGCTGCTCTCCTGAGACCTGCTGCTCCCGTCCACCTTCAGCTCAGGCTCCAGTCTGACGGGAAGCCCTTGTTGGCCACACACACCAGTGTCGCTGTGTTCAGAGAGGAGATCTCTGCGCTGGAGGGCGGCAGGACGCTCACTTTAGGAGGAGTGACGCCTGAGAGAAGCACAGAGAAATCAGTTACCAGTGGCTTTCCATTAGGATTCAAGAGAAAACTAGGAGAAATTCTCCAACAGCGAGAGAAACAACATGAAGAAAACAGTCAAAGAAAATCCCATCATTATTCCTTTAACACATTAATGCTCACAAACTCCTACACATGAAAAGAGAAAATGTTCAGAATTCATTTCACATTCTGGTAAATATGCTGATTAATTATTAAAGCTGCAGTCTGTAAGTTTGTCTCTTTGTCTCCATCTCTGTTTGAAACCTGCAATTGCAGTTATTTGTGGAATGATCTTCCTCACATGGGTTGTGCGTCGGCACGGCTCCTCAGCGCGGACGAATCTAATGTTTTGAGGTGTTTGTGTGGCTGTCAGTCACCGCACCAGTGTGAATCTTCACTTACTTCACAATTACAGATTCACGTCTTGGAAGTTTGTTCAAAATAAGAAGTTTCACCGGAAAATGTCATCTGAACAAGTACGAAACATGTCTGCCACTTTTGTTCTGAACGACTGAGGAAAAAAAGTTTTATAATAAACCATGCTACCAATGGCAGGGCTCTACAGTGCGACTGTGAAAAAGTGTTTAGAAGTACCAGTGCGACTGACTCGATCAGACCCGGTTCTACAGGGGTTCTAGAGGGTACAAAACAGGCCAAACAGATTTTGCAAACGCGATGCGTCAGTGTGTATTTGTGTTTCCAGTCTGGAGAGTGTGGAGAGAGAAGGTGTTGTTGCAGCGCTGAGCAATGAAGCAAATCACTGATGATTTCTTGAATACAGTGGCCAATCAGAGGCATTTAAGTTACACCATTCAAAACGCTAGGGTTTTGAATATAAAATTATAAATTTGATTTTTTTTCTTTTGTTTTAACAAGTTGGAAAAAGAAAATTTTGACTGGAAAAAAAACAACTTTTCAGGTCATTGTGCATCAGTTTTACAAACAAGAATCTACACTTTTTTGAGTATCTATCTTCAGGTAAATGATCTGGAGTGTGTTTGCATATTGATCAGATGCTTCAGTGCTCTGAGAGTGTTTATAGTGCTTAACCCACTTCATCACTGACACACACAACAATCTTCATCAACATGACCTTCATCATCATCTGGACGCTCTTATACTGCTTTATACTACAAGGTGAACACTATAAATTTAAAATAAATAATTTAAGTTGTATAGCCTAATTTAATACATCTTAAAAATGTCAAATAATGTATTTTTGGATAAATGATTTGTTTTTCAGGCTGTAGAGCTCAGATCACTGTGACTCAGACTCCTGCAGTGAAAACTGCAACACCAGGAGAAAATGTTGTGATGAGCTGTAAACTCAGTAGAAGTGCTGCTGGCTGCAGCTCAGCATACTGTGTGTCCTGGTACTTACAGAAACTTGGAGAAGCTCCTAAACTTCTGATTTATGCAACAAACCTCCTCCAGTCAGGAACTCCATCTAGATTCAGTGGCAGTGGATCTAACAGTGATTTCACTCTGACCATCAGTGGAGTCCACTGAAGATGCTGGACATTATTACTGTCAGTCAGAGTTTACACAGTGGTGTGTTCACACAGTGATAAAGAGTCATACAAAAACCTCCGTCAGTCAGAGTCACAGTGACTGAACTGATACTGCAGCTGCTCACACACTTTCACACACTTTCACACACACTCAACAGTGCAGAAACACAAATATGATCTTAATATCAGCTTTGTTGAGCTTCATCAGTCTTTCTTCAGATAATTAGAAATTCTTTTGATGTTATCATCATTTTTAGATCATTTATGGTTTATTTATCCTCATTTCCACTCACTCATATTTTAAAGTCATTGATATTTTTGATCATGTACTTTATTATTTTTTTCTTCCTAATCTTAGTTATACAGTAAAGATCTGAGGAACTGAAGCTGTCGATCACACAGCGAGAGTTTATCTGGACACTTCCCAAAACTCCTGTTATAATCAGTGACGCTCTTACACTACACAATCAATCTCTGACTGGATTTACATCGTGTTTGCATTGTTAGTTATGGTGAAAGCATTTCTGGAGTGCAGAAATTTAGTTGTAATGACGAGATCACTGCATTCACACCATCAACAGACTGTCTGTCATCTGCTCAGTTTCTCATCACTGCAACCTTCCCTGTGATGAACAGATCTAAATATAAGGCAATAATCAACACTTTTCACCATTCGTTCATTTAGACAGCTGTAATAGTAAAAATGTAGTGATAGGTTTCACATGTAAACAATCAGAGCGCTAAAATCAGAGTGGAAAAAAGCCATTTATTTCTAAATTATGACAATTATTTGATGTAAAAATCATATTAACATTATAAGTGCACCTCAGGAAACATTATAAATAATCAAATCAGTTGGTGAAGCGACTCAGACGCCTGCAGTGAAATCTGTTCATCTAGGAAACACATTCACCATGTCCTGTAAAAGCAGTCCTGACGTCTATCAGAGTTGGATCATCAACCTCTATCCTGGTTCAGTGATAAAGAGTCAAAAACCTCCGTCAGTCAGAGTCACAGTGATTTGTGCTAGAAACACTGAATAAGTTCATTCACAAATATGAGGCTGCAGCAGATGAGAAGATTTGAAGTCAATAACATCATTTTAGAGCTTTCAGACGACTGAGAATATCGAGCACAGGTGAGATTATCAGAGATCCAAACACTGAAGGGTTCATCCTAGACCATTTGTCTATTTAACCCCAAATTTATCTGTGTATCATCTAGATACCCTGAAGACATCAAACAAGTGATCAACAGAATTTGGATTCATCAGATTGTTGAGAAGATATAGTTTTATAAGTGTATTGAGCCATGGCTAAATGAACTATCTTCTAAACGCTTTGACTAATTAAAATCCTTTTGATAACTTTTGTCATTAGTGTCTATAGATGACGTGCAAAATTTCGTGTGAATCAGTCAAGTGGTTTAGGAGATCGAAAAAAAAGATTTAGCAACTCAAAATGGCCGACGGACTACAACATGTTGTACTAATGTTGTCCACTAGAGGGAACCACAGGATAAGAAATCTATTTTTCTATCAGTTTCCATCAGTTTGAATGTTTGAATCCAAAATTCACAGAACTTCATACACATGGACAACAAGACTTTCTGAGTAAACATGACGAGTTTCAGGAACTTTTTTTAAATCAGTCATTTATATGAATGGATTCAGAGATGAAGGTCATAATACTAATGCTGTCCACCAGAGGGAGCCACAGGACAACAAATCCTTTCAGATCTCTTTATGAAAGTCTGTGTAAATGGTTCAATAGATTGACTTGTAGTATAAAAAATGCATATAGGCCTAAATTCATTATAGTTTCATAAAGTTTAATAAAGCCCATATAATTAATTATTTCCAAAATACTTTCAGATCAATCATTTTTATATTAATATTCATTTTATACTATACTATTGAAAACATATTTGTCAAGTTGCCAGACGTGACTGAATGTATTGCCGTTCAATTGAAGGAAAGAGACAATTATCTGTCTATTTTAATATAGTACATAGAATATACTTCCATAAAGATACTTAGACACATATTTTATTTGGAAAGACACATGACCATTGCTGTACCGTCTACTACACGATTCAAAGTGTTTCTGGATTGAAGTTTCTGAGCTGTAAAAGATCCCAATAACAATTCAAGCTACAAGTTAATCCTATTATACTAGAGGATGTTCATGTGCATTAAAGCTGTCTAAAGACCAAGAGTTTGTTTTACATTGGCCATATAACCTGTTACGGCCAGGACTACAGTACCTGTTTTGTCACTTTGGGTGGCGCAATTACATATAGTGCTATAATATATAGTGTTTAACCATTTAAATACACACTGGAGCCCCATCGAATAAATTCATCAGTGCATTAACTCATTATTATTCACCTCGACCGTTCCTGTTCATCAGTGGTGTGTCTGTCTGTTCACACCGCCCTCTAGTGGCACAGTGATGTAGTGCAAGATAACATGAATAAAACTGTTGAAGGGTTTCTGTCATCAGTACAGCTGTGATCACCTGCGGTCTCGTACCTGCAGCCGAATTACAGTCGAGCTGATGATCACTAAAGCACTTTTGCTCATGTGATTTTGCTTAGATGATTCAATTCAGTTCACATTTATGTCACTTTTCACGATACATATCATTTCAAAGCAGCTTTACAGAGAATACATGTCAACATTACAATTTAAGAATGCAGTTAGCAAATATTGTAATAATTTAGGCAATTAATTTACAATCACTGTTAGCAGTTTAACTGAAGGTAGAAGCAATGAGCTCCTGGAAAAATGAATTACATTAACAATAATAGGATATAGAAATTGGGCAATGTGCATGTTGATCCAGATGATTGCGTCTTCTGAAGTCCTCGCAGGAGTTGGCACCGTCTCTTCATAAGTGTTGGTCATCTGAGGTCTTCTTAAGAGGCTGGATCCAAACTGAAGCTGATGTCCTCTCTAGTCACCTCGGGACAAGTGTCCCGAGGTAAAACAGAAAAGGCTCCTTTACAAGAGGGCTTTTATTTTGACATCGCACTTCATCTTCCAGTAGAGCAGTGCGTGAGTTAATCTGCTGTTGTCTGCTGAACTGTTATGCTCTGTAGAGCCGATCGCTGAAAGGACACATATTGCTGTTTATTGGTGATATTTGCTGCAGAATTACCTCAAGGTGTTAGTCATTGACCTGCAAGTAAGACTGTTTGCCTTATTTTTGTATCTATTGAGATCGTTATTGTGTTATTTATAACTGCGTCACACGCGCATGTTGAGACATGCCCGTAGCCATTGTTTCTGTTAGTCTAGCTTAATGACGCTGTTCCATATGTGACTTATTTCTTCTGTTTGTATATGTATAACACTGCTTTGGTTTATAATAAGTAAGTGTGACGTGATTTGATATTGTGAGCTGTTTATACCAGACGAGCGATCACACTATAATTATATCCATTATATCCGCAATTATATCCATATATGGAGTTATGTTTACTATGTTAGATGATCGCTTATGGCTTACAATGTAAATTTTCCCTCTTGGATTTTATAATGGAGGAATGTTATTAATGAGGATTTAATATACTTTGACTGCCTTTATGTACCAATGGATGTTTATTATATATGGCAAACTATTTGTAGATTTTCATTATCCTTTATTGTATTTCTTATGTTCCAGACTAATGCCTCTACTGCCTGTAACCGATACCTACCTGTACCTCTGTGGCTTATATCTTTATCAATCAATAAACCTGAGCGCCTGTCTCCTCGTCCTTATATAAATTGTGCTCTGACCGGCACCCAGAGAGGTTCACTCATATAATAACAAATCAGATCCTGACAGTCAAACGTCTCTCCAACATTGTGGTCCTTCGAGCCGGATTGAGTGTTCCTCTCTGATATGATGGACTCTGATGAGGAGATTGTTGGCGGAGCTCGTCCAAAGCGCCTGATTCGTCCTCCAGCCTACCTTCAACATTATGAGGTGCAGTTTCCCAGAGGCAGACCTGTCTCAGAGCCTGATGTTTCCCGCACCGTGGAGACTACTGTTCCAGCCTGGACCCTGTCTCGTCAGCCATGTGTTACCCCCCCTAGTGGTGACCGTGCTCATCCAGATGGTTCACAGATCCTGTCATTCAGCCGTCAGCCTACTCAGCCTGCTGTGTGCCCTCAGCCAGTTCCTTCCTCACCCTCAGCGGCTGATTCAGTTGCTTCTCCACACCTCAGTGAGCTACAGCACTTGCGCCACGAGCGTGCAGCCTTTCAAGCAGACCTGAGAGAGTTGAGAGCAGTTCATGCAGAAGTTAGACAGTTAGTTTTAGCAGCACAGTCCCTTAGAACAGACCTTAACCAAGCCAGAGGTCAACCTCTTTCGCCAGTGCAGGCCTCTGCATTACGGTGGTCAAATCCTCCAGAGAAGCCCTGTGTGTCCACTCCTGTAGTAGATGGTGGTACTTTCCCTGATCTTCCTCCGCCACCTTGGCCTGAGCCTGATGCAGGTTTAGCTAGAAAGTTAGGTGACTTAGATTGTCTGACGCAGCTACTTCCTATCGGCCTGTGGTTTCAGGGTCTCAGCAGTATCCTTTTGTGCTCCCTCCCACTCGTTCATTCCCTCCTCTGCCTAGTGTTGTTCCAGATGCTGATGAGTTTCCTCCGCCTCCTACTCCTCAGGATCTTAGAGAGATGCTCACTCCTAGTGCCATGCCCTTGCCTACCCACCGTCAGTCGACACCTGCCTATTCTAGTCTCCCAGCTTTTCTTCCTCAGGCAGAGCCTAGGGTGCGCCCTGTAGTCCCTTCCTCTGAGGTTGTGTATCGTGGTCCCCCTCCTACCATCCCTAAGTTTACTCGTCCAGATCCTAGTGAATTCGCTCGCCTTCGCATAGCCTTAGAGAACCTGCTCCCCCCAGATGGTACTGAGCTGTTTAAGTACCAGATCTTAGTGGATCACCTTAAGCTCGAGGAAGCTAAGATGATAGCTGATGCTAACTTAAATTCCCTGACCCCCTTCACAGATACTATGACAGCTTTATGAGAAGTACGGTCAGCCACATCAGTTAGCTTTGCGTAAGATAGCTAGTGTTCTTGATAGTCCTGATGTTAGACGTGGTGATATCCCAGCCTTTCAGAGATTTGCTCTCCAAGTCCAGTCCCTAGTCGGCCTGTTGAGAACTTTAGGACGTGATGGGGAGCTAGAGTTGAGTTGTGGTTCCCATGTCGCACGCCTTCTGAGCAAGCTTCCTCCAGAGCAGAGAGCAGAGTTTCGTGCCACATGTTTTGTCAGCCTGGTTCTACCCCTAACCTAGTTCATTTCTCTAATTGGCTTCGTTACGAGACCTGGTGCCATAGTTACGACACAGAATTGATGTCCAAGAGCTCACATGCTGGCAAGAGATCCGTTGCTATCTTGCATGGAGTTGGAACATCCTCAGCCCCATCCTCATCCCCTTCACAAGTTGAATCTTCCATGCCTCGTAGGGGTTCCGTTCAGCCAGTCAAGCCTGTTAGAGCAAAGCGCTATTGTCCTTTTCTGTGATGCCTCTGAGCATTACCTGAGTCAGTGTGCTTCATTTGCTCAGCTTACTCCTGATCAAGTTAAGACCTGGATCCGTAGCCATGATCGCTGTTGGCGTTGTGCCAGATCCCATCATGCAGCCCGATGTGACCTGAAGAAGCCCTGCAGTCTTTGCCGTGGCTTACATCTTCGCTCCCTTCACGATGTGAATGTCAGTCCTTCCTCTAACGAAGACTCCCCACTGTGGAAAAGAGCTGCCTTACGAGCTTCTCCTCAGATAGATTCTTCTTGGATAAGCCTTCCATTAGTGGCCGTGTTATGCTTAAGGTGGTTCCAGTACACCTGCATTATGAAGATCGTACCTTGGATACCTTTGCCCTCTTGGATGATGGATCGGAGCGAACAATCCTGCTTTCCACTGCCGTTGAAGCTCTGGGCATTCAGGGTGTTCCTGAAGATCTTCCGTTACGGACCGTCAGAGATGATGTTCAGGTCATTCGTGGTCGTTCGATATCCTTCCAGATTTCTCCCGTCTATCGACCACAGATCAGTTATCAGATCAGTCATGCTTTTACGGCTGATCGCCTTAACCTGTCACGCCAGTCCTATCCTGTGGATCAGTTAAGGCGGAAGTACAGACACTTGAGAGGCCTTCCCATCCGTGCCCTTGCTGATGTCCAACCATTGCTCCTTATTGGTTCAGACCAGCCCCACCTTATAACCCCTACTGAGCCTGTTCGATGGGGCGGCTCAGGAGCGCCAGTAGCTGTTCATACCCGCTTAGGATGGACACTTCAAGGCCCTGTTCCTTCTATGGGTTGTCCTTCTACTCCTCGCCAGTGTCTGCTTACCTCTTTGGTTCCTGTTCAGGATGAGCTCCTCCATCACGTTCAGAGGTTGTGGCAGTTAGATACAGTTCCTAACAGTGAGGGTAAAGACGTTACTCGTTCTAAGCAAGACCAGGAAGCCATTCAGCTGCTTGACCTCAAGACCATTACCCAAGAGATGTTCATCGCCTTGCCACTCCCCTTCTTCGTCATAAAGACATGCCCTTGTTGAATGCTCCGAGAGATTCAGGCTTGCCTACCCTCCGCAGCGTGGAGCGACGTCTACTGAAGGATCCTGAGAAAGCAGAGACCTACCGAACAGAGATGCGTAAACTCCTTGAGACTGGAGCTGTCCGTGTGGTACCAGATCCTGAGTGTTGGTACATTCCACACCATATTGTTAGCCACAATGGAAAGTCCCTCAGTTCGAGCTCCAAGTCAAGTGTAGCGCTTTTCTCAAAGCAGCCTATTCTGCCCGTGTCGGCTGACTCCCAACCCCTTGCTAACATGTCCTCCATCATCTGAATTATACATACATCCAGATACCTGTAGCCCATGGTTAGCAGATCATCAGGTCCGACCATCCTCGGTTACCATTGCAGCGCAGTGTCCCCTAAACTGACAGAGAACAATGCCCAGAGTTTAGGTGTTCTGCCGCCTCCTCTCCTCTTCGCCCCAGCACTCCCAAGTATTCCGAGAGCATGAGTGGAGATATTAAGGCGATGTTCCACCAGGTTCGCCTCCTGCCTGAGGATCGTCCTCTGCTCCGCTTCTTATGGCGAGACCTGCAGATGGATGGGGCTCCTCGGACCTTCGAGTGGTTGGTTCTACCCTTCGGTACCACCTCCAGTCCTTGTTGTGCCATCTATGCACTCCAGCGCCCGTCAACACCCCTTGACATGAGGAGATTCGTTTCTCTGTGGAGAAATGTTTCTCTCGATAATTGCCTCCAGAGCCTATCTACAGCTGATGCAGCCCGGAGTCTGATTGATCGCTTACGTACTATCCTTTCTGGAGCTGGATTTGAGATCCGGCAGTGGGCCTGTAATGATCCTGCGGTATTAAGTCACCTACCTCCCGATGCTCGAGCTACTAGTGTGGAGTTGTGGCTGACACAGGAGAGGTCTGACGTTCCTGAGTCCACCTTGGGTTTGAGTTGGAATTGGCAGTCCGATACTTTGTCTTATAAACACAGACCTGTGATCTATGAGACCCCTACCTTGCGGAATATTTATAGGGTCCTTGCCACACAGTACGACCCTTTGGGATTGCTCCTTCCTTACACAACCCGTGCAAAAGTGATCGTCAAGCACCTTTGGAACAAACAGAGAGAGTGGGATGATCCTAACCTACCTCCTGACCTCCTCCATTCCTGGATGCAGTGGGAAGAAGAACTTTCCTGTCTTCCTAGTGTCTCTTTTCCTCGCCCTTATGTCCCCCCTGCAGTTGGTGAGGTTACCCACGAGGTCCATATTTTCTCAGATGCCTCTGAGCAAGCCTACGGAGCCGTAGCTTACCTACGTACCGTTAACCCAGCAGGTCAGACCTACCTGTCCTTCCTTATCGCTCGATCCCGTGTTACCCCTAAGAGAGTGCACTCCATTCCCAGATTGGAGCTCTGTGGGAGCTTAGTTGCAGCTCAGCTTGCGAAGTTGCTAGCAAACGAGTTGACCTTGACTATTCAGTCTACAGTACTGTGGACAGATTCTACTACGGTCCTTCAGTGGTTGAAGTCTGAATCCTGTCGCTACAGAGTCTTCGTAGGCAATAGGATCGCAGAGATCCAGGAGCTTACCAATCAGTGCTCTTGGCGTTACGTTACTTCAGCAGATAACCCTGCGGATGACCTCACAAAAGGGAGATCTCTTTCTTACCTTGCAACCCCAAACCGATGGTCCCAAGACCCCCTTTCCTTCTCCTTGACCCTCAAGAATGGCCAGTCCTTCCTACCTCTGAGCCTAGTGAAGATCCAGCTGAGTTGCGAAAGTCTACCTTCTGTGGGGTTATCACCTTACCTACTACTGATAGCCCCCCTGATAGATGGAATTATCCCACCTGGTTAGACCTGCTGGATGTCACTGTTCGAAACCTTCAAGGTGACTCAAATCCTGACACAGCTCCAGGAGCCACAGATTATGGTCAAGCTGAAACCCATGTCCTTAAACGCGTCCAACAGGAATCCTTCCCTGAAGATTACCACCTGTTAGAATCTGGAAAGTCAGTTAAACCTAGTAGCCGTCTAGTCACCTTGGCCCCTGAGATGGATCCTTCTAGTGGCTTGATTAGAGTGGGTGGGCGTTTAAGGAGAGTGACTGACCTTGCAGACTCTGTTCTCCATCCTGTAGTCCTAGACCCTAAGCATCCCGTTACTCGCCTGATTATCCGTCATTATGACAAACAGCTGCATCATCCTGGAGCAGAGCGGTTATTCGCGGAAATAAGGAGATGTTATTGGATCCTGCGAGGCCGTGAAGCTGTTCGACGGTTCCAACATACCTGTCCAGAATGTTGCCGGTGGAGAGCCCAGCCTTCAGTACCTCAGATGTCTGATCTACCCTCTGCCCGTCTTCAGCTTTACAAGCCTGCTTTTCATGCATGTGGGATGGATTGCTTCGGTCCTTTCCTAATCAAAATCGGAAGACGTACAGAGAAGCGTTGGGGTATTGTCTTTAAGTGTCTCACCACGAGAGCCGTACACCTTGACCTACTCCCTAGCCTGAGTACTGATTCCTTCCTTATGGCCCTTAGGAGGTTCATTGCTAGGAGAGGCACCCCAGCACAGTTGTGGTCAGATCGAGGGACCAACTTTCGTGGAGGCGAGCGGGAGTTGCGAGAAGCTTATGCTGCCTTAGCTCCTGACCTGCAGCGTCATCTTGCTCGCCAGAAGATCCACTTCTGCTTTAATCCCCCATCAGCCCCTCACTTTGGTGGTGTTTGGGAGAGGGAGGTGAGATCTGTCAAGTCAGCTTTATACACTGTCTTGGGTTCCCAGTCGGTTGCTGAAGAGGTCCTAATGACAGTTTTGTTGGAAGTCGAGGCTATACTTAATTCAAAACCCTTGGGTTATGTATCCTCCGACGTGGCCGATATTGACCCAGTGACCCCTAGTAGTCTCCTCATGGGGCGGCCTGATGGATCTTTGCCTCAAGTCATTTACCCAGAATCTGAGATGTTGAGTCGCAGAAGATGGAGACATTCCCAGATCCTGGCCGATCGATTCTGGTCCAGATTTATCCGGGATTACCTTCCTAGCCTGCAAACCAGACACAAATGGCGAGCCTCGCCACCTGACTTACAAGAGGATACCTATGTCATGATTGTTGACCCTCAGTCGCCTCGAGGTTTATGGCCTGTTGGTAAAGTCGTTCAGACACACCTGAGCCCTGATGGCCATGTCAGATCAGCAGATGTGCAGATCAAGGGTCAGATCTATACCAGACCAGTAGCCCGTTTGGTTGTACTACCAACGTTGCCTTCAGATGATCCTGGGGTCCCCAACCCTCCTAAATAACGTCGCCTTTCCTGAATACAAAGATGCTTCTCATCTTTGGGGGCGGCTGTTGTAAAGGCTCCTTTACAAGAGGGCTTTTATTTTGACATCGCACTTCATCTTCCAGTAGAGCAGTGCGTGAGTTAATCTGCTGTTGTCTGCTGAACTGTTATGCTCTGTAGAGCCGATCGCTGAAAGGACACATATTGCTGTTTATTGTGTGATATTTGCTGCAGAATTATTACTTCAAGTTGTTAGTCATTGACCTGCAAACTAATGCCTCTACTGCCTGTAACCGATACCTACCTGTACCTCTGTGGCTTATATCTTTATCAATACACCATCTAAACCTGAGCGGCCTGTCTCCTCGTCCTTATATAAATTGTGCTCTGACCGGCACCCAGAGAGGTTCACTCATATAATAACAAATCAGATCCTGACAGTCAAACGTCTCTCCAACACAAACAGTGAAACTGAGTGGAGTTAAACTCATTTGCATCACATTTGTGATTGTGTTCCTCTGAGAATTGAGCAGATCTCGTTTCATCATGTATCTGCAGGTGTTTTCATGCTCCACTGAGTGAAGTTTATTTATAAAATATGAGCTAAAGCCCTGATCCAATGAAAGAGCCGAAACAAAAATGACACAAAAAAGGACATAATGTTACAATCAATGTTTTATTGACTGAATTTTAATGAAATCAAGAGTGAAAAAGCACACATATAGTCAGCAGATCTACTCTGAACACTGCTGTCTCCTCACAGTGTCTCCAGTGGACGCAGACTGGCCGCTCCGTGTGGCCTCACAGCTCACCGAGACGCTCTTCATCCACTCCTCCTCAGAGAGAGTCAGGCTGCTGCTCCAGCTGTACAGACCGTCCTTCTCCAGGAGCCCAGCGCTGCTCTCCTGAGACCTGCTGCTCCCGTCCACCTTCAGCTCAGGCTCCAGTCTGACGCACTGGTGTCAAAAGTATTCACATTCAATACTCAAGTAGAAGTATAGATACTAGGGTTTAAAAATACTTCTGTAGAAGTTGAAGTATCAACTCAAGCTTTTTACTCAAGTAAAAGTGTAAAAGTACTGGTTTCAAAACTACTTAAAGTATAAAAGTAAAAGAGGGAAAAAAATGCCATTAAGGACAAAAGCTTAGGCCGTGTCACAGGGGTCTATTGTGCACTCCACCTCCTCAAAATGTCATCAATAACCTTTATTGGAATGTAAATGTACATCCAAGCTTAACTGCAGGAACTGTGAGGGCAGCGGACAAGAAAAATGTGGGTAGTTTTGGTGTACCCAGGGCAGCTTAGTAACAATCAGGGCTTGACATTAACACCCGCCAACCCGCCAAAGTTTTCAGCTGTTTCAGTTCACACCGCACCGACAAACGCCAACAAATTCGTCTGTTGGAGCTTGTTGGATAGGTGTTGGCGTTGGTTGGATTCTGTTTTTACCAGACTGAACATGTTTAATCGGCGTTTGTTTGGTCGTCTGAGCATCCGACAAATGGCAACAAACTCTCGGTGCATTCCAAATGGGATATATCGCCCTCCAAAGGGCACTTCAGAGTGAAAACAATAATGGCCGCCATATTGAAAGGTCGTTCCAAACCGAAGTGTTCAAAACTGGCCACTTTAAAGGGCCCTTCGGAATGAAGGATTTCGAAGGGTATAACTGATGGACACTTCGGACCCCCATGATCCTTTGCACAGTGAAGTTGTTTGTCTTCACAGAATGGTTACAGGAGGCTCGGAGTTCGATTTTACCTATAAATATATGTATAGTATTTTTCTATACTACTGTAATATTTATATGAGTTAGATTTAGTACATTATTATGGTCAAAACGACATTGTACTTCAACAAAAATACTTTACAGCTCCCTTTATCAGTCCATTCAAATGTTTCAAATACATAGACACAATATACATTATGGTGCGATAAACCAAAAATTAAAAAATAAACTAACGTTAAACAAAGGGCGCAGCTTGCGCAATCTATCCTCCTTGATTGTCTCGTTAAGATGACGCAGAAGTGCGTTCCAAAAAGGAGTATTTTTGACCTCTACACCCTTCATCCCTTCGAAGCTCTCACTCCGGAGGGTAAATACTTTGAAGGGATTGGGGCATAGGGATGAGCCCCTCCGAATGGAACACAGGGCCTGACGTAATCTGACCTGGCCATGAACCGTTGCCATGACGATGAGGCAAGTCCCCTGCAAAGACAGCTGTTTGATCGCGCCCGCGCCTCACGCACACACAACAAAGCACTGGAAACGTGACATCGCAGCTTGTTCGTTATAAAAAAAATACAGTTTAAAAAAAAAACATATAAAAGGAACAATAGTCTGTAGTGCAATCCGTGCCATTCAGCAAGAGCACTGCTCCACTTCACCGAAAGAGAGAGGTATAACACCATGAGAGCAACGCAGGTTTACCTTAAGTTTCGTTTTGGCTTGTTTAGCTACATGGTTGTATATGACTATGGGTCACATAAATAAAAAGGGTCGCGCTAAAAAAAGTTTAAAAACCGGTGTATACGCTAATTTATTCAAAGGTCTCTCTACCGAACTACCTAGCTTAATTTGCAGAGGACGAAGAGAAAGCACCGTTTGATAGCCTAAATGAGCCAGTAGTAGAGAACTTTTAAGAAATATCTTTTTCGAGTAACGACCCCCAGCACTGTCGTCCTTGCTGGAGTGTGATGTGATTTGTGATTTGACGTGATTTGTGACGTGCAGGTGCGCTGGATAGCGTACAACCCAATAGGGTGTCAGAATTGTATATGTTTATTCTCATCCAACCACAATCAAATTCACTCTATCCAGATGGCACGATTTATCTGGATAGTTTTTTTTTTCCAAGCCGGAATGAAACAGCCGA
The DNA here is from genome assembly GCA_028476615.1 of Culter alburnus. Classification (NCBI taxonomy): domain Eukaryota; kingdom Metazoa; phylum Chordata; class Actinopteri; order Cypriniformes; family Xenocyprididae; genus Culter; species Culter alburnus. The sequence continues at coordinate 2,882 of JAOTNS010004079.1, read as the reverse complement.
AATGAAATAGGAGTAACGAGGCTATTTTTAAAATGTAAGGAGTAGAAAGTACAGATAATTGCGTGAAAATATAAGGAGTAGAAGTAAAAGTCGTCTGAAAATAAGTAAGTATAAGTAAAGATACCCGAAATTTCTACTTAAGTAAGGTAACGAAGTATTTGTACTTCGTTACTTGACACCTCTGATTATTGGACTGAAGTGACTTTCACAGAAACAGCCTCATCATCTCTAAATGTCTCTTGATGCATGAAAACTATTAAATCTGAATAAATAATATAATCAGAAAGACTCTGTACTGATCATCACACACATCTGAACTGTGAGTTTCTAAATGATCATGTATTTCTCAAAGCATTTTAATAAGTTTTGATGACCTGTGACCTCTGGAATGACCTTTGACCTCTCATGGAGTTCACAGTGAAATACTTGTTTCTTTTAGAGATTCAACTCTGTCATTTGATTCATCAAACCTGTAGTCTGAACCAGAGACTGAATGAAAAAGAAATGATTTATAAACTTGTCCAGAAGTGAAAAACTCGTCTGTTGGATCATGAGAATAAAACACATTTAAAGCCTCAAAACTGATCAGTTTCATCTGCATGTGCTCATTTTCACGTGTGTTTTACTCCAGCAGGGTTTTTGCTCAGAGAGTCACTTTGCATCGGCTCATGCTTCAGCGCTCCGAGTGTTTATAGCGTTCAGACTCAAACACTTTATAACACACTGCTGTTTACCACGGTACAAACCCAACAAACACCATGAATCTCTTCAGCAGCTTCATCTGGATTCTGGCAGCTTTTATTCCAGGTAACAGACGTGAAAGCTCGTCATTTTTGAGTCTTTAATGTTCATTTCATCTGATTAAACACATTAATGTTGTTGTCGACAGCATCCAGAGGAATCACTGTGACTCAGCCTGAAGCTGTGACTGTTTCTGAAGGACAAAACGCCAAAATAGAGTGTAAAACTGATACTGGGATATATATGGTTTAGCTTGGTATCAGCAGAAACATGGAGAAGCTCCTAAACTCATCATTTATCTGGTAAATGATCTATGATAGTTTCAGTCGATTCAGTGGGAATGGAGCACGAGGTGGGACTGATTTCACTCTGACCATCAGTGGAGTCCAGACTGAAGATGCTGGACATTATTACTGTCAGAGTATCACAGTATGTGTTCACACAGTGATAAAGAGTCGTACAAAAACCTCCGTCAGTCAGAGTCACAGTGACTGAACTGATACTGCAGCTGCTCACACACTTTCACACACTTTCACACACACTCAACAGTGAAGAAAAACTCAATATGATCTTATTGAACATCACTTTTGTTGAGATTCATCAGTTTTTAACCTTTTTGATTGTGATTTTTTTTAGAAGACATGTTTTCTCCTGCTAACATCCTTTATGTAGAAATTCAGTCACTTTTGATCTTCACTTCAGTGGATATTTTTCCATCTTCAACACATTTTTGATTTTCTGCATTTATAATTTATCCTCATTCTTCTTTCTAAACTGAATCATCATCAGCATCATAAACATGTTCTGCTTGATCAGTTTAATAAGTCTATTGATTTATTAACTTCATCCCTCATAATGCAGATATTAACAGCATCATATAAACACATTCCTCATTTCAGAGCAGATGATAAAATATAATTGATATAAATATCTATGCATGAAAGAATTAATGATATAAAAATTAATTTTAAATTAAAGACCGATTACCCAACAGCTGTTGTCCACCATCAAAAAACATATGCATATCATCATATATTTTTACATTTATTTTATAAAGATTCAAAAGTGAAGATGTCAAACTCATGGATTTGGTGTAAATTTGGGGATTAACAGTGACTTTTCAATCCAACTACAGTAAAAATATTCTCAGAGTCTCACAGATATTCAGATTAATATACTGAAGTTGGTCTTGATCTATTCAGAATGAATTATATTTTTTAACAGTTTGTCTATTAGAAGATTGAATGATATGAAAAGACTGATTTTACTAGATTTCACTTCAGTAATTGTATTTTGTGTCTGTTAATGAGTGACTGTCTTCAGGTAAATGATCTGGAGTGTGTTTGCATATTGATCAGATGCTTCAGTGCTCTGAGAGTGTTTATAGTGCTGTGAGTTTAACACTTCATCACTGACACACACAACAATCTTCATCAACATGACCTTCATCATCATCTTCATCTGGACTCTCACAGCGTTTACTCAAGGTTTGTGGAGCACAAGTTTGATATCAATTCATTTCTTCAAGTATATTGTCAAAGTTTTGAGTTGATTTTCTTCTTGTTGTGTGTTTCAGAGTGTAGAGGACAGATCACCGTCACTCAGAGTCCCTCAATGACAGCAGCTCAACCAGGACAAACTCTGAACATCAACTGTAAAACCAGCACAGATGTGTACAAGACTATGAGGTTCCATTTGTGCCAAAATTATGTCGACATGCTGTCTGTCTATGCTATGTGTCGTCTCCGCTTACTCCTGTCATCGGTCCTTGTCATTTGACTTTGTCATCTTGCGTGTCAATTCTGCATGTGTCATGACTATGTGTCGTCTTCCATGTCGTTGCTATGCGTCGTTTCCCTCTGTCATTACTATGTGTCGTCTTCCATGTCGTTGCTATGCGTCGTTACCCTCTGTCGTTACTATGTGTTGTCTTCCATGTCGTTGCTATGCGTCATTACCCTCTGTCATTACTATGTGTCGTCTTCCATGTCGTTGCTATGCGTCGTTTCCCTCTGTCATTACTATGTGTCGTCTTCCATGTCGTTGCTATGCGTCGTTACCCTCTTGTCGTTACTATGTGTCGTCTTCCATGTCGTTGCTATGCGTCCCGTTACTATCTTCTTACTATGTGGTCGTCGTCT
>JAOTNS010004077.1:0-57686 GCA_028476615.1 Culter alburnus | reverse complement strand
TACGCATTAACGCTAGCAGCAATCCGTTCTCCAACAAGCCTTCCTTGCTGGCAGCAGAGACAGTGTACTTGCGCTTGAAAAACATTTTTATATTCTTCATACTTATGCATTATTATCTCCTGCTCTCGCTGAAAAATACAATGCTCTCGCTCTTTCCATATTGAACGCGATTGGTTGTTCGGTGCCGACGTCACTCTTTTATGTGCACGCGTGAGAGGAGTAATCATAGCTTAAGGATCAAATCCTGAGTTGACAGAGAAAGTTGATGAGCTGTGTCATGGTACCAATTATCCCTGATTGCACGGTTTGGTTTTTGTCAACTCGAAACTAATCCTATAACCCTGAGTTTGTTCAACAACCATCATGGTAAGGCCCCAGGTGATTAGAACCAAATGTGGTTGTGGTTCCAGTGTGTTCAAACAGCTAGGAGTGGGGACAATAACATGCAAACAAAAAAAAATCCATCCATATCACAGTTTCTCTAAATAAGAAAAAATACATGTGCAAATTGCATGAGTTTCTTTAAAAAACACATGGTTTACATAAAATCTTTTATGTGTTTATGATTTGAAAGTGAACAAATAACCCTGTTTAGGAAAGAGAATGAAGCTTTATAAATCTTGTGTTTCGAATCAGTGGTTTGGAGCACGTATCAAACTGCCAAAGTCACCTGGGGCCTGTACCATGATGGTAGATGAACAAACTCAGGGTTATAGGATTAGTTTCGAGTTGACAAAACCAAACCACTCCAATTGTTGGTACCATGATGCTGATCATCAACTTTCTCTGTCAACTCGGGCTTTGATCCTGAGTTTGTGAAGTGTGTGCACATGAATCCATGACATCAGTGGCAAACAGCCAATCACATGCCTTGCAACAGAAATAAACTGTGATTCACTTCTCACGAGAGAGCCAGCGTGATTCAAAACTCTTTCGCTGAAAATGAAGAATTTAAATGCATTTACACTAATGGAAAATACTTGTCTGTGAAAGAGGACAAATAAAAGAAATGATCTTTCTCTATCAGTCCAAGTGAAAGTTGTGAAGTTAGTTTATATAGTTGATAATATATAGCGATAGAGACTTAAACATACAAGGTCACATGTAGTAATTTTTAAAGAGTATATTTACTCCTTATTTAGACCTATATTAAATATGATCTATATATATTAATATTCATTGAAACAAAGTGCTTAATAACTACTGTTACACTAAACTTGCGTTGTGTAATGGATTAATAAAAATATAGATCATATAATTATACAAATCATATAAATTATATTATCATTAAAACCAGAAAATTTCATCGTTAAATATTTATTTTTACTATATAATGACCTTTAATTTTGAGGAAGAGAAACTGGGGGAGTGACTTTATTGCGTTGAGGATGTCACTGTCACTTAGCTTACATCTGATTGGTCCAATTTCAGTTTGAAATCTCGAACCCAGAACATAACCTGCCCCGGAGCAGGTTAGCTGTGGAGCGTAAGTTACCATGGCGATGAACACCGCTAAAAGTCAAGTTACTTTCATGGTACCTAAAACCCAGGATTGGCGCAAACTAATCTGAAACTTACCTGGCTAGCCAGCTAATCCAGCTTCATGGTACAGGCGCCTGATTTCAGTAAACCAGGCTTTGTTACATCATAACTGAGGTGTCCATTTTCTACATTCACCATCTGAGATAATATACTGCCCACCTTGACTTGAAACTTAAAAAATCTCCCTTCAATTCCAATTCTTCGCAACTTTAATAACAATCCTTCTCTCCACATCATATCATATGCCTTTTGAATGTCGAAGTATACTGCCACAAACACCTCTTTCATAGCTAATGCCTTCTTTACATCAGTTTCTAATCTTATTAATGCATCTAAAGTGGATCTACCACGAAAACCAAACTGATTAGCAGCTATTACTCCTCTGCTTTCTAACACATAATAGGGGTGCCTAATAATTATGTTTTTCCATCACTTTACAGAGGTTAGACGTCAGAGCAATCGGCCTATAATTTCCTGCTATTGCAGAATCTTTCCCTGGTTTGGGAATAGGGATTACGACAGTTTGTTTCCAGAATAAAGGTAGGGTGTCGGTTGTCCTTCCACCCATATTTTATTAAAATGATCCAATATTGCTTTAAGTATTATTTCATCCATATGTTTAATCATAGTATAGCAAACTCTATCTTTTCCTGGAGCAGTTCTTCTAACCCTCATTAATACTCTTTCTAGATCCCACATTTTAAAGCTGGCATCTAAAGCTGATTGACTATTAGTTGTTGTTTTTAAATATTATAAATATCTTGATGTTGCTTTAAAATTGCTTCCCTCCTTCTCTTATAATTTCTTTCTAGATAATCTGTGCTGTGTGCTTTTTGAAAGTTGAAGGCTAACAGCTTTTTCAGCTTTTTCTTCTTCAGTCACTGCTGTTTTCCCTTCATTTTCTAAAACTGCAATATTCTGAGTTCTGTGAACACCAACCATCTTATTAAGGACACTCCATACTTCTCCCAACTGAGTTTCCCTTCCTATTGTGGAGCAGTGACAGATTTGAGAGACATGAGAGAAAGCCTGTGGGTAAGTTCACAGCCTGTTACCAGAACACACGTACATCTCATCTGATGTATGCAGATGGATTGAGATTGAGAAATGACTGTTACAGTAAGAGCCAGATTTACTTTAGCAGGCACTTTTTAAAAAACATATAACTTCAAATAAGAAACATTTCATCATTTGTTAAAAAAGCCAATGATTATTTGACTCTCATTTATATTGAGATGAGACTTGTGCTGAATCAGCCATTGTTTGCAGTGTTTGTTTGAGCTGTTAGTGCCACAGTGTAAAAGGATTCTTGCTTCACCCCTGAACTATCTTCTTGAAAAAAGTTTTGAAACTCATCTCCAGGAAAACAAACTCACTTGACGAGTTTCAGAGCTTTTTCTCAAGAAGCCAGTTCAGGGGTGAAGCAAGAATCCTTTTACATGTTTGTAGTTGTACATGTTTTATTTCATTTCGTTTAGACTAATGTAATGTTGGTGTCAGCCAGGCCTCTCTCTCACGTTAGTGCAGAATGCTGCAGCTTGACATTTAACATGAACACGTAAACGGGAACATATTTCCCCCATATTGGCTTCTCTACATTGGCTTTCAGTCCATTTTAGGATTGATTTTAAGGTTGTAATGATTGCTTATAAATCCTTAAATGGCCTAGCCCCAACTTTCCTTCTGACCTTATACAACTGCACGTCCCATCAAGGTCTCTGAGGTCTGCTGACCATATGCTCATGGCCATCCCTAGAGTAAGACTGAAGCACAGGGGAGATTGTGACTTTGCAGTGGCTGCCCCTGGAACTCATTACCATTGTCTGTGAGGATGGCCTGAACTCTGTCTGCTTTAAAACTAGTCTTAAAACATGTTTTTATTCTTTGGCATTGAATTCAGTCTGAGAGCTGTGGTTCTTCTCTTTTTGTTGTTTGTTTTTCTGATTTGTAATGTACAGTACTTTGTACAGTACCCGTTTGTTGTTGGTTGTTTTATGACCCTTTATGTTCAGCACTTTGGTCAACTACTGTTGTTTTAAATGTGCTCTAGAAATAAATTCAACTTGAAACTTGGCAAGTTAGTAAATACTGCTTCATATTATACTGACCTATATAGATTTAATGTTCCTATTGATTCCAGACCTTCAACATCAGACAATATTAAGGCAATGTGTATAAATATATCAGTGTTCATTAATAAAACTAAAAGGCAATTATTTAATTTTTTCCAAGTTATTACAGCTATTTAACAAAAATCAGATGACTTTCTGTATCTATTGATGTTCTTCTTCATCAACTCAGGACCATCTTCCACAAAATGTTTGAACTGTTGCTGTTTGGACAGGATTCAGAACACTGGGCACTTTAACACTTATAAAACGTTGTGCAGAAACCATCCTAAATTGGATGTTACGATTATTTAATCATATTATTCACAATACTGTAAATATGTTCATAATCGGTAAATATGTATATTATGACTAAGACTAAGCCTAACTGTGTCCTTATGCTTTTTATATTTATTTTTTATTCTTAAATGTTATGTTTCTTGTTGTTGTTTTTGTATGTGTGCACTAAAAGCTTCAGTACCAAGGTAAATTCCCTGTGTGTGCAAACACACTTGACAGTAAAGCTCTTTCTGATTCTGAACAGGTCGTGACAGAAGTGTTCATGTTCATTCATTTGGAACGAGGAAGGCATTATGCAAATATATTTTATTGTTGAGACACATTATTTTTAATTGTGTCCATTAACCCTCTGGGCTTCACGTGTTGTTGTCACCGGGAGTGTTTTGACATGCCCTGACATCATGCTTATTTCTGTTACTTCTAACATTTTCATGGCTAATGTCTGATTACACTGTATTCAGCACAAACTCTGAGAAAATGATGTTTATAAGTGGTTTGTGAAAAAAAGTCACTGAAGGCCATAAAATGCGATTAATTCAAAATCTTAATGCGTTAAAATAGTTCATGTGAAATTGTGTCATAACGTAATTTATATCACGTTTCACTTTAAAACATGAACTCTCTGTCACATTCTCTCATTGTATCTGAAGAGCGTGAGACCCCCCACATCGCACTGTTCCCGTCTGAACGGAACGTCGAAACATCCCACCGCTGTGTGGCTAGATGATATGAAAACTGTTGTTTTTTTTGTTTGCTGGATAAAGCAAACCAGCGTCTCGCTATGAAAGTTTTGATGGATGAGGATTGCAATCAAAGTAAAGACGATTGTGTGATGTACAGCAGTCTTACATTAAGCGTGAGTGAGTCTGTTATATTGATGAGCAAACAAATCATATGAGCGCTCTTGACGCGCTGATCGCTCGTCTTTTCACAGGTGTTCACATCTGAGGTCTTCTTAAGAGGCTGGATCCAAACTGAAGCTGATGTACTCTCTAGTCACCTTAGGAGGGGCATCCCAAGATAAAACAGAAAAGCAAATGGAGAATAATTTGCGTAGCTGCTGTTCATAAGGTTAAGTTAAAATAGCCATGTGCAATTGATCTGATATGTACAGAGCCCTGGACATGACATGCAGGAAAAAATAATAGGCTAAATCATGCACACGATTTACTATTTCGTTCCCTCGATTTTTTTAAATCATGCGCATGATTTATAAATCGAGGGAACGAAATAGTAAATTGTGCGCACAATTTCATTTTTTTTCTTGCATGTCATGTGTGGGGCTCCGTAGATATGAGATGCATTATGTGAATGCTTGGCTAAAGAGATGCGTCTTTAATCTAGATTTAAACTGAGAGATTGAGTCTGAGCCCCGAACATTATCAGGAAGGCTATTCCAGAGTTTAAGAGCCAAATGTGAAAACGCACATCTTTAAAAAACATTAAAAATAGTAATGTTTACAAACTTTTGACCAGTACTGCACATCCCCATGCATGTGTTACTTTATTTTGCAAAATTATTTTATTATATTATTTTTTAGTTATTCTAAGAAGGCTTTGACATCCAAAGTGACATTGTATGAGCAATAATTCTATAACATTTTATCAATAATGGCTAGATGATTGTGCAACTGATCAATAACAACTGAGTATTCCAGCAAGCTGTGTATTGATATCTTGTATATATTCTTGTCATTTTTAGGTTCTGAGACCATATGGGGTGAAGGTGAAGACAGAACCAAACTAAAGCTGGACTGTAACCTACTGGAGTCAAGTCAAATCACCTTTATTTATATAGCGCTTTTTACAATGCAGATTGTGTCAAAGCAGCTTTACATTGATAACTGGTACATAATTTTGGCTGCACAGCAGCTCTTAAAGAATAGTGTCAATGCAGGCATACCAAAGCACTGTTGAATATCAAATGTCAAGTCAAATGTCAAGTGTACCCAACTAAGCAAGCCAAAGGCGACAGCGGCAAGAAACCCAAACTCCAACAGGTGACATCAGGTGGCAAACAGGTGTTAAAATGGAGAAAAAAAATCTTGGGAGAAGCCAGGAGTCTGGACTATATGATAGACTTCATACTGGCAGCTACTGGCATGGATGCAGCATCAGAAGTTTTTGAAAAGAGGAGCATTGTCTTCTCCAAGAAAAAGTGTGGAGGATTCAGCTGGCCTTCATCGACCCCATGAGGTGACTCCATGTAAAATGAATCAGCTTGCTTTAGGCCCCTGATATGAATGAAATCTTCACCTCATGTGAGCTGATATCATTTTAAACATTCTTAAAATGTTTTTTTTTTTTGTGAATGTATTTTGTAGTATATGTAATAGTATATGTAATCCGCTCCACACACACAGGAACTCAGACCAACCACATACACAGCCACACACCTCCTCTCTTCATTCTCCCCCCTCACTGAGACAGAAGTATCTAAACTTCTCTCCAGTCATCCCACCACCTGTCCTCTAGATCCCATCCCCTCACACCTTCTACAAGCCATCGCTCCCACACTTTTACCAGCACTTACACACATTATCAACACATCTCTCCTCACTGGCACTTTCCCTAACACATTCAAGCAGGCTCGGGTAACCCCAGTGCTTAAAAAACCCACATTAAACACGTATCTTGTAGACAGCTACAGACCTGTTTCGCTCCTACCATTCATAGGAAAAACACTTGAACGAGTTGTTTTCAACCAGGTGTCAACTTTCCTCTCACAGAGCAACCAATTGGATGTCAATCAATCTGGTTTCAAGAGTGGCCACTCGACTGAGACTGCACTGCTGTCGGTCACTGAATCCTTGCGGATTGCAAAGGCTGATTCCAAATCATCAGTCCTCATTCTGCTCGATCTATCTGCTGCCTTTGACACGGTGAATCATCAGATCCTTCTGTCCACCCTGTCATCACTGGGCATCACAGGAGCTCCACTTCTCTGGTTTGAATCCTATCTCACAGGAAGGTCTTTCAGGGTTGCCTGGAGAGGGGAGGTATCCAAAACTCATCAACTGACCATGGGGGTTCCTCAGGGTTCAGTTCTTGGACCCCTCCTCTTCTCCATTTACACTACATCACTTGGTCTCATCATTCAGGCACATGGTTTCTCCTACCATTGCTATGCTGATGACACACAACTCTTCCTTTCATTCCAACCAGATGATCCCAAAGTAGCTGCACGAATCTCAAGTTGTCTGGCGGACATCTCGGCATGGATGTGTCACAAGCCGGGCTAAAACTCGGGTCTCTGATGTAGTAGTTGAGAGATCTGCCACTAGACCACAGAGGCTGAAAAGTTGGACCCAAACGAAACACTCTAGGCAGAACTCCAGGCAATGTTGGTTTATTAAAAAAAAAAGTCTTTGCAAGCCAAAAATCTAACAAAAGTTCTTCTCAGACAGAGGCATTGGTAACATGAGAGATAATTGAAAAAAAAACACATATAAAAATAAAAGCTCCTCGAGGGGAGAAAACAAAACTAGAGCTCATTAACAATCAAATAACTAAGAACACCTTACTTGAGGTAGCATGGAAGGACTAGGAAGGACTTGGAACAACAAGCAGGTAGCACGCAGCCAAGACTCAAAAACCAAGTGAGGAACAAAAAGGAAAAACACAGCTAAAATACCCTAAGAGAAACAAGGCACAGGTGACCTGGATAATGCTAACAAGATCAAACGAGGAAGAATAAGACAGAGGGGAACACAGGGGCCTCTAGAGGCATGGAGACAAACTACAGGAGGTAGAATGCTGACAGGACCCCCTCCTCTAGGAACGGCTCCTGACGTTCCTTCCAGAACGCCCTGGCCTCCAGGTGCGAAACTCCCGGATCAAGCTTGGGTCCAGGATGTCTTTGGCTGGAACCCAGGAGCGCTCCTCCGGCCCGTAGCCCTCCCAATCCACCAGATACTGTAACGAGTTCTGGACCCTCCGGGAGTCCAGTATCCGGCGCACTGTGTAGGCTGGCTGGCCGTTGATGATCCTGGGAGGTGGAGGGGGTCTGTGTGGGGGGGCAAAGGGAGAAGACAAGACAGGTTTTAGTAATGAGACATGAAATGTGGGGTTAATTCTAAGAGAACGAGGGAGAAATAAACGATAAAAAACAGGGTTAACTTTCCTCGCTATGCGAAAAGGGCCGATGTATTTCTGGGAAAGTTTCTTGGATTCGACCCGGAGGGGCAGGTTCTTTGTAGCTAGCCAAACTCTTTGACCGGCTCGGAAATTAGGAGCAGTCCGGCGGCGGCGATTAGCTTGATCTTGGTATCTTTGGGAAGTTTGAAGGAGGGTAAGTCTGGCCTTCCTCCATGTTTGCCGACAGCGTTGGACAAAGCGTTGGGCTGAGGGAACACCTACTAGTGCTTCTTCCTCTGGGAATAATGGGGGCGTATATCCAAACTGGCATTCAAAGGGGGATAGTCCAGTGGCTGAGGACTGGAGGGTGTTGTGAGCATATTCAGCCCAAATGATATAGGTGGCCCAAGACGTGGGATTGTTAGCCGCCATACATCGGAGGGTGGTCTCCAAGTCCTGATTAATTCGTTCCGTTTGGCCATTCGACTCTGGATGGAACCCAGATGATAGGCTGGCTGTGGCCCCAATAAGCCTGCAGAAGGCTCCCCAGAACCGGGATGAAAACTGGGGACCTCGATCAGAGACAATGTCCAAGGGAATACCAAATATACAGAAGACATGGTTAATGAGAAGCTCTGCAGTTTCCTTGGCCGAAGGCAGCTTGGGCAGGGGAATGAACCGGGCAGCCTTAGAGAACCAGTCTACAACCACCAGGATGACCGTGTTGCCCTGGGATGGTGGAAGTCCGGTAACAAAGTCCAGAGAAAGGTGCGACCATGGCCTGCGGGGGACCGGTAAGGGACGGAGCAGTCCCTGAGGTCGCTGATGTGTAGACTTTCCTTGGTTGCACACAGGGCAGGCTTCCACATAGACCTTAACATCCTTCTTGATGGATGGCCACCAAACCGCCGCTGGAGAAAGTCAAGGGTGCGAGCACTTCCTGGATGGCAAGTCAGGGAGACTCATGACCCCACTGCAAGACCCGGGCCCTGGCAGACTGAGGAACAAACAGGCGTCCAGGAGGACCATTACCTGGGTCAGGCTCATGGGCAAGGGCCTCTCGCACCACTTCAGTTCCCACTGAAGGGGTGCGACAATCCTAGACCTCGGAATTATTGATGTCAAAGGCTTCTCTTGTGTCAGGAGAGTAGGCTCGAGACAGGGCATCCGGCTTGACATTTGGTGCCAGGCCTGTAAGATAGGAGAAACTGGAATCGATTAAAAAACAGTGACCATCGAGCTTGCCGGGGGTTTAACCGCTTAGCCTGCTGGAGATATTCTAGGTTTTTGTGGTCCGTGAGAACCTGGAAAGGGTGCTGAGCCCCCTCGAGCCAGTGGCGCCACTCCTCCAAGGCAAGTTTTACTGCAAGCAACTCACGATCCCACGTGGTAGTTGCGTTCAGCATCCGACAGGCGACGAGACATAAAGGCGCAAGGGTGTAATTTTCCATCTTCACCTCTCTGTGACAGGATGGCCCCTACCCCCACCTCTGAAGCATCCACCTCCACCACAAAAGGTCTTTTGGGTCAGGGATCAAAAGAATGGGAGCGGAAGTGAAGCGGCACTTGAGATCCTTGAAGGCCCCTGCTGCCTCCGGACCCCACTGAATCTTGGTTCCTCCTCCCTTGGTAAGCGCAGTCAAGGGGGCCACCACAGAGCTGAAATTCTTAATGAACTTCCTATAGAAGTTTGCAAAGTCAATAAAACGTTGAACCTCCTTGACCGTAGTAGGTATGGGCCAGTTGTGGACCGCTTCTACCTTCTTAGGGTCCATCTCCAGGTGGCCAGGAGTGACAATGAATCCAAGAAACTGAGCCTGTGTAACATGGAAATCACACTTCTCTGGCTTTACATAGAGGTGATTGTCGAGGAGTCTCTGGAGTACCCTGCTAACATGCCCCTCATGCTCCTCCAGAGATCTAGAGAAAATGAGAATATCGTCAAGGTATACAAAGACGAACTGATTGAGCAGGTCCCGGAGGACATCATTAATTAATGCTTGGAATACTGCAGGGGCATTGGTGAGCCCAAACGGCATCACGAGATACTCATAGTGGCCTGTGGGGGTATTGAAGGCAGTCTTCCATTCGTCTCCCTGCCGGATCCGCACAAGATGGTAAGCATTGCGGAGATCCAGCTTAGTAAAAATGGAAGCTCCTTGAAGCAGCTCAAAAGCTGTGGCCATGAGAGGTAGGGGGTATCGATTCCAAACTGTGATCTTGTTGAGGCCCCCGGTAATCAATACAAGGCCTAAGACCCCCGTCTTTCTTCTCAACAAAGAAGAAACCTGCCCCAGCTGGGGAGGTAGAGGCACGGATGATGCCGGCTGCCAAGGACTCCTTAATGTAGATGTCCATAGCTGAGCACTCTGGGGGAGACAGGGAGAAGATCCGACCCCTGGGAGGGCAGGAGCCAGGGGAGTAAATCAATAGCACAGTCGTAGGTGCGGTGAGGTGGTAAGGAGGTAGCCCGGGACTTGCTGAACACTGCCTTGAATTGATGATAAACGCTGGGGACTCGGGACAGGTCGACAGAGTCTTGAAAATCAGAACTAGGGGCTGGAGGACTCTGAAGTAGACAGGAGAGTTGGCAAGTGGGACCCCAACTTAGAACAGTGCCAGTGGGCCAGTCGATATGCGGATTATGTCTGCGCAGCCAAGGGTGACCCAGGATAATGGGGTACTCGGGGGAGTCAATAAGATAGAAGGTCTCCTCCTGCTGGTGTTTAAAAATGGTAAGTTGCAGGGACTGAGTGGCCTCTGTTACTTTGCCTGGTTCCAGAGGTCTGCCATCCAAAGCGGTAACTGCCTGGGGGTGAGGAAGAAGTTGGGTAGGAATCTTTAGTTTCTTAGCCAAGGTTAGATCTAAGAAGTCGCCTGCGGCCCCAGAATCGATCATAACCTGGACCAGATGCTGGTGGCCTTCCCAGGACAAAGTGGCTGGAACTGCCAGGACGGCGTTAGCAGGAGGACCTCTAATTTTCCCCATCACAGCCCTCCTGTTGCTGTACGGGGACAGGCGTTTCCCGAGAGCTCGGGGCAAGTGGAACGGAAATGGCCGGAAGCACCGCAGTAGAGGCAACAACGCTCCCTCATGCGACGTTCCCTCTCGCTGGGAGAAAGCCTGGAACGGCCCACCTGCATGTCTTCTGGGGAATCATGGAGCTGTTCGGGAACTGGGGAAGTTCTGGATGCAGGAATACCAACAGGAGAAACAGACCTGTTCAGAGGAACTTGAGAATGTGACTCCTTGCGACGAGCCGCCCTCCGCTCTCTCAGGCGATTGTCTAGGCGGATGGCCATTGCTATGAGGGACTCAAGATCCTCAGCTGGTTCTCGAGTGGCTAACTCGTCTTGAAGTGGCTCAGACAACCCTCCTTGAAAGCAGACCCTCAGTGCCTCATCGTTCCATCCGCTCTTTGCTGCTATGGTCCGAAACTCTATGGCGAAATCTGCAGTGCTACGGGAACCCTGACGGAGAGTGAGTAGGCGCTTGGAAGCCTCCCGACCACTGACAGGATGATCAAACACTCGCTTGAATTCTTCCACAAATGCCACGTAGGACTCACAACAGTCATCCTGGGATTCCCATACTGCAGAGGCCCAGGAAAGTGCCTTGTCTGAGAGAAGGGTAATAATGTAAGCAATCTTAGAGCGATCTGTGGGAAAACTTGAGGGTTGGAGCTCGAAGGTGAGAGAGCACTGGGTGAGGAAACCCTGGCAGGAACTGGGATCTCCAGCAAAGGGCTTAGGAGGTGGTAGTCGGGGCTCCGCCACAGGAGAAGGCCTGTCCACACTCGGAGGTGATGCAGAGGAAGGTGAAGAACCAGGGAGGCGTTCGAAGAGCTGGCGGATGGAACTCATCACATCGGCCAAGAGTTGAGAGTGTTTGGCCATTAGCTCTTCTTGTCGGCTGAGAACGGCTTCGTGGCGCTGAAAAGATGCCTCGTGTTGAGCAATCACTGCCAACAGGTCCTTGGAACCGAGTGTTTCTGGGTCCATGACTGACTTGGTTTTTCTGTCACAAGCCGGGCTAGAACTCGGGTCTCTGATGTAGTAGTTGAGAGATCTGCCACTAGACCACAGAGGCTGAAAAGTTGGGCCCAAACGAAACACTCTAGGCAGAACTCCAGGCAATGTTGGTTTATTAAAAAAAAAGTCTTTGCAAGCCAAAAATCTAACAAAAGTTCTTCTCAGACAGAGGCATTGGTAACATGAGAGATAATTGAAAAAAAACACATATAAAAATAAAAGCTCCTCGAGGGGAGAAAACAAAACTAGAGCTCATTAACAATCAAATAACTAAGAACACCTTACTTGAGGTAGCATGGAAGGACTAGGAAGGACTTGGAACAACAAGCAGGTAGCACGCAGCCAAGACTCAAAAACCAAGTGAGGAACAAAAAGGAAAAACACAGCTAAAATACCCTAAGAGAAACAAGGCACAGGTGACCTGGATAATGCTAACAAGATCAAACGAGGAAGAATAAGACAGAGGGGAACACAGGGGCCTCTAGAGGCATGGAGACAAACTACAGGAGGTAGAATGCTGACAGGATGAAAGAACATCATCTACAGCTCAACCTGGCTAAGACTGAGCTTCTCATCTTCCCTGCCAATCCGACTCTAAATCAGGATTTTAGCATCCAGCTAGGCACATACTCAATTACCCCATCAAATTTGGCCAGAAATCTTGGAGTAATCTTTGATGACCAACTGACCTTCAAAGACCACATTGCAAGGACAGCTCGGTCATGCAGATTTGCACTATACAACATCAGGAAAATCAGGCCCTTTCTAACAGAACATGCAACACAACTTCTGGTCCAGGCCCTGGTCATTTGTAGGCTTGATTACTGCAATGCTCTTCTGGCTGGACTGCCATCATGCACAATCAAGCCTCTACAAATGATTCAGAACTCAGCAGCACGTCTCGTCTTTAACGAGCCCAAAAGAGCCCACGTCACGCCTCTCTTCATCTCTCTGCACTGGCTACCACTTGCTGCTTGCATCAAATTCAAGGCGTTGACGCTTGCTTACAGATCTACCACAGGCTCAGCACCCTCCTACTTCCACTCACTCTTACGAGTCTACACTCCTACCAGAAGTGTATCATCAAATGAGCGAAGGCTCGCGGTACCATCACTCTCCAGGACATTCTCGTTCACTGTCCCTTGCTGGTGGAATGATCTCCCTGCCTTCTTCCGGAATGCAGAATCCCTGGCAATATTCAAAAGACAGCTGAAAACTCATCTCTTTCGAGAGCACTTAACCTCATCTTAAAAAAAACAAAACCAAAAAAATTCTATACCTATCCTTTCACTTCCTCTAATCCCTCTCTATTGTAGCTTATGATACTCTGAGCACTGCCTAAAACTTGTATTGTGAGCACTTATTGTGTCCATTTGCCTCGTCAGGATGACTCGCTTGTTGTATTCCTCACTTGTAAGTCACTGGATAAAAGCTTCTGCCAAATGAATAGATGTAAATGTAAGACTGTTCCAATGAAAGAATTTTTTTTACCTTTAAAGATTTTGTAATCATGGTTGCCTGTGTTGGGCTTGTGTTTGCAGGTTGTACAAGACTAGGGCTGCAGCAGCTAATCAATAAAATCTAGGTAATATTTTTGATAATGAGCAAAATTACAAAAATTACATGTTTCCTCATAAACCTGTTAGATGTTTTGCTAATAAATGCAATGTGTTATTTAAACCACCCAGATAGCAAATTTGTTTGGGCCGAATCCAGTTGAATTTTGGATGAGAGTTTGGCCCACATACCGCATGGAATTACAGTCCAAGATTGGCCCAAAAGCTACTTACCGAAAGTGAGCCAGACCCATGCCGAAAGCAGACCAGAACTCACCCACAACTTCTTCCATGTCCCAGAAATCAGCCATAACTGGCCCACAATAGCTCTGTAATCCCCAGATGTCAGCCAGAACAACTCATCCAGAAGCCCCAGAATACACCCATAGCTGGACCGATATTATGGCAGAAAAAAGTTTAAAGTATTTTCTGTAATCCTATTTTTTTGTAAAAAACTGACAACACGTTTTGGATACAGAGATTCTGAATCCCCATTCCCCTGACCATTTCTCTACAACCTCAACTGCTTCTTGAATTTTATGCACAACATATTTAAAATTTCTTCCTCTGTTCCACATTGCTCCATCATCTGCATATAATGCTGTTTTAATCTTGGATGAATTCCTTCACACACATCATTGATCATTATGTTGAATAATACAGGATTCATAGCACTTCCCTGAGGTGTCCATTTTCTACATTCACCATCTGAGATAATATACTGCCCACCTTGACCTGAAACTTAAAAAATCTCCCTTCAATTCCAATTCTTCGCAACTTTAATAACAATCCTTCTCTCCACATCATATCATATGCCTTTTGAATGTCGAAGTATACTGCCACAAACACCTCTTTCATAGCTAATGTCTTCTTTACATCAGTTTCTAATCTTATTAATGCATCTAAAGTGGATCTACCACGAAAACCAAACTGATTAGCAGCTATTACTCCTCTGCTTTCTAACACATAATAGGGGTGCCTAATAATTATGTTTTTCCATCACTTTACAGAGGTTAGATTTTGGTTGGATGTTGGACCAGAGTTGGCCAAGGGAGAACTGAGGTCACACCAAAGACAAAAAAGGGACTAAGTAGATCATAGTCATTTTACAGTGTTGACTTATTCATTCTATTTGCATTACCCACTGTTAATATTATTGTTTGTTTTGTTTTTTGTTGTAGATTTCTTTTTGACTGTGGGGTTGCTTTCACTGGTGGATAGCAGTGGCGTGGTGGTTTGGTCACTTTATTTTTTCTTTCCTTCTAGGTCTGCAGTGTGATTTGCCGTGAGCTTGATTGCAGTGGGAGCACGTTTGTCTGTATGCCATTCCTGTCTTCACAACCTAGGTAACGTGTGGCCTAGACTTGTGCCGATATTCGGTAATGCGATAAATCGCGATAATGAATATGCACGATATTGTAATCGTCGGCACTTCAGAATACCGTAAATAATAATTTATTACCAATTATTAATTTTTTATAAGGCAATTAAGAATACTTTACCCATCAATCGTATAAAATGCACAACACCGCTGTATTCTGCGTCAAAAGGACACGCGCTCAGATGTAAACAATCCCAACGTGCACGAGAAGCACATGGCGGAACCAGTGAAGGAGACGAGCTGAATGAAAGTGCGCGTTCACTTTCTGACAGCAGAGGGCGCTGATGGAACAGCAGCGTGCAGCGGTTACCACGGAAACCATGCAAACAAAGTAACTGCACTAGTGAAGTTTTTAAAATGCTTCAAACAGCCATTCATTTTTTTGTAATCTCAGTGTTGTTCACATAGACAGTAAAAGAAATGGACACAGCGACCCCATTGGAACTCAATTGAGACAAGTGAAGCCCATTTTTAGCGATTTTTAGCACTTCCGTTTCTGACGCGCAGACTCAAACTAAGCTTGATGACGTCAGCAACCTGTCTGACAGATGTAAATCTTCTAGTAGCTGTGCGTGCAAACTGCCATCGTTAATCTTGCAGAGACGGCGAGCTTGAGCGGGGAGTTCTTTGGCGTGAGTGAGCAGGAGTAAGTATTCTGATTAATTATTTTGTATAGTATTTTAAAATGTAACGCCAGTACGCCATATTAAGTTAATGCATACTATTAAGAAGTTATGTAAAATTATGTTCAAGAACTGATATGAATTCATACCCAATAGTTATTTAATGGCCCAGAGATCGAATATTTTAAATATAATTTAATTTTTGATGCACATGATGTTGTATAACGTTAATAGGCGCCGAATATAACCACAAAATGGCGTTAACTGTTATCTACACATCTACATCGCAAGAGAAATGGACGAATCAGTCATATAAAAAAGTTATTCAGTAAATCGCTTGGACAAAAGCGTCTGCTTTGGCCTGTTAAATAACATATAGATAATAAATGGACAATAACGAATGTCACCAATAACATCTATAACTAATGGTTTTCATTTTTCTTTCCTCATAGGTAAAAATACAAACTTTTCTTCTGCTAACACCAGAAAAAGAAGAAAGAAAAAAAATAAATTATTAAAGTTCGTGGATAAAAGCTACTTCATATGTATTCACTTGCCACATACCAAATTATTTCCAATTCCCCAAAAACGTTGTTGAAATATTTTGTCCCGTTGCTTTTATGGACTCTATATCTATGGGCTTCTCTCTTGACGTCTCCCCGATTGCCTGCGAGCTTCTCCTCCTGTCTGTACGGTAATTTCTCTACTGTGCGACAGAGAGTCGAGTGGTTATGATGCAATCGTTAGCCTATTTTTACAAAAACTGTTTCTACGGGGCCATAATGTAACATAGAAGGTAATGGAGCCCTTTATACATTGTCGTGTATCTTTAGAAATAAATAATGGACAAATGGAGTCTTTAAACGCCTCAGATGTAAAGTTATTCGCTGTCAAAGTGACGCCAAAATGAATGGGAGTCAATGGGATGCTAACGCAAGTGAAGTTCTGCTACAAGATGGCGGCACGCGGCCGACTTCAACTTCCGGTCGACTTCCTTCCCGCTTGGTTGTTATTTGTTATTGTTCAGTAAAACTTTGAAAACATACAGCTTCATTAGTTAACATGTTAATTCATTATCACTAAACTGACAATAAAAATACTTATAAAGTATTAATTATTATTAATTAATGTTAATTTCTTAGTTACTATTTAATAACATTACTAAAATCAAAATAACTTATTTAATGGACCTGAGATAAAACTAACAATGATCAGTTGTGTTTCTAAACTAACATTAACAAAAAATAACACTTTCTGTGACAAATGTAGCTATTGCTCAATCTTAGTTAATGCATTAAATAGAGTAAAGTGTTATCTGTTGTTCTTTATAGCCTAATTCTTTTGCATTTTAATCTGTTTGAAAATTTCAGTCAGAGTTGTTTTGTTTTATTACAAAAAGAGTTCTTAAACCTGTTAAACTATGACAAAAATGGTTTTGCAACTTATTTTAATATCGTGATAATACCGTATACCGTGATAAAAGCTTAATCAATTAATCGCAACATGAAAATTTGATACCGTCACATGCCTAGTGTGGCCATCTGTGGGTTTTGTTTATTTTTATTTACTCTTTTTCTTTGTGGGTAATTGCATTGAAGGTCTGCTGCATCCTTTTAACATGTTAATGTTTTTTTTCGTAATTATATTATTTCTTTTGAATAAAAATGTTTATTGAAGCTTCACTACCGCCTTCTGCCTGATTATTTCCGTCTTTTGGGTCTTGATGTCACAATTAGTTGCAGCCCCAGCATAAGGAGGTAGGGGGTATAATCAAATTTGAACATCAGTCACTTTGAATTGATAGATTTACTCGAAACCTGCACAGTGCCAACATTACTGTAAATGTCAGTTGATGATTTCACATTGGGTGATGAAATACTGATGGTTACCTGGAAAAGGGTGCAGTTATGTTTTCTAATGAGATGTGATGAAGAATGTATATTCTTGAGAAATCCTGGTTAACTGGTAAAAGGGTATGAGACAATGATTTCTCATTCTCAAGGTGTCTGAATGTCAAGATGAATGTCCAAGACAAATGTGTGTGACACCACAGACGGCAAAAGGGCTCTTGCTTTAATTTATAAACCATTGGAGTCAATACACAGATGCAATGGGCATAAGAATTTTATCATCATGAAATTATATATTGGGGTATTATTCTGTTGCCATGACTATTATGTATTTTGTTGAGACATTGTTAGATTTAGGGTAGGGTGGGATAATTACTCTTCGCATCATTTATCGGTTAATGTTATGACACTTTTCAGTTGACTTTAAAGGTTTCTCACTAAAAGCAATAGGTTACCGGATTTGTTGATTCGTTTGGCACATTTCTCTTGGAGGTGTGGCAATATTGCATGCTTTGGGAGGGAGAAGTGGTTTACTGAATTGAAAGAACATAGTGAAGTTGGTTAATTTACATTATTTAGGATTTGGTCATTAACAGTAGCATCATGTATCCGAGAGTTAAACAGCAGTCAAAGTGAACACAATACAATGTTGTTTTTGTTTGTTTTTCCCCACATACGGCTCTTAGAGAGTTCTGAACCTTGTATTAGGCTACATTTCTGTAGATACTGAACAGTAGTTTGAGATTTGACGTGTTTCTCAGCTTCCACACCTACATGAACTTTCATAACCTAGTCAACGCCCACTTTGGCATATTTGTGCTTTAAAAGGCAGCTCTGCACACCTAGTAAGTCACTGTTTCCAGCAGAGCCACAGGAAGCTGCTTCAGAAACACTTGCTTTCTCCAGCATCTCTATCCTTGAATCTTCAATCAAAATGACCAAGATCGTTGTTTTTACCAAAGAGGCCTTTGCGGGCAGATCAGCTGAATTCAAGAATGATGTCCACGACTTAGTAGAAAAGGGCTTCAACGACGTCATCTGCTCCATAAAAGTCATCGGTGCACCATGGGTGGCGTATTATGACAAGAATTTTGCTGGAAAGCACCTGGTGTTTGAGGAAGGAGAGTACCCCACCCTTGATGACAAAGGCAAGTTTTCTTCCCTCAAGCAGGTCACAGATGACCTGGACAACCCTGAAATCCAGCTGTTTGAGCACATCAACTATCAAGGAAGAAGCGTGACCCTGTGCAGTGAAACCAATCTTCATGACATTGCTTTCAGTGACATAGCTTCTTCCCACAAAGTGAAAAAGGTGGTGTCTGGGTGCTATATGAGCACGTCAGTCGTAAGGGTTCCCAGCTTGTTTCTTTCCCTGGCAATCAAGTTCCCAACTATTGTCCACTTTCCTTCAACGATGTGGCCAGCCATGTGCGCCCCTTGCTGCCGAAGAAATAGACAGCATCATTCAACGTACGCTTTCTGCAGCTGAATATGAACTGGAATCCTTTTGGAAAGAACGAGGCAGGTGGTGGGGAACGACTGATCTTGACCAGAAACTTGATTCGACTGTGACTGCAATAAATCTGAAGAAACTTCATGCAATCAGACTCAACCTTATCATTTGAGTATATCTGTGTAAAGACACACTGCACATTAACTTGGCAAATGTTATATGACGATGCATTTTATTAGAAAAAGTTTTATGCTGCTAGTTAATTGGCTTATCATCAGTATCAGTTAAAGTATGTAATAAAATACAGTCTTGGAATTGTTGCTGTTGTTGTAGAGATCCAAATGTATTTGATTGTCTTTCCCCTGTTTGATGAGAGTGAAATATTGAAAGGGATTTTGGATTCATATTATGCTGAGAAAGAGACAATGAATGCTGTTTTACTCTGTCAACTCAGAAAATAAAGAGTCTTAACATAACACTCCTTGGTTCTTAAATTCTCTCTTTTTTTCATTTTCACCCAAGTGATTTACGATTGAGGAACACAACAAATGATTAATCTAAGGAGGCAATAGACACAAGAAGTGCTATTATACAAATGTTATGTTAAATGAAATTGACTTATTTTGAAAGGACTGCTAAAGTGCATGCACACACATGAACAGTTTCCACCATTATACAAAACACAATCTAGATGTGTGGTTACTTTTCTGTTTATGTGGTATCATATGCCACTTGTGTCCCTCTGATTAGTTTAATTGTTTTGTTATATAAATTTCTTTTCTTTTGTTGTTTGTTTTGTGAAAGAGTGGCGACAGAATGTACAGTGAAAACAGAAAAACAGCCCTAATAATATAATAAACAGTTAAAGGAAACTACAGACTGAGCTTCTATTGTAGCACTGTACATGTAGTGAACATTATTAAAACATGGTGAGAGGACACTTAATAAATTCTTTGAACATTCCTTATTCGCCAAGTTGATAGTGGCCACTTTCATCAACCACCACTAAGGATGTTGGTGGAATATGAAGACATAACCATTAGCAATCTACACCGTGCAAACTGTGCTCTTCTCCTGCTCATGCCTTGATATATATACTCTTTAAAATTCAAGGTGTATTGTTCACTCAGTCCATAACTTGTCCGAGTTAAGGCTGCCTGTAACTGCTGGTGAAGGATCGGTTTCTCCTACCCTGTACAGCCAAATAAGTAGTCAGATGTGTTAGAAGCCTCAGTGTCTACAGGAAACTTGCTACATCCCTGGAGCATGTGACGGCAGAGTCATCCAAGTGACGTCACCATAACCTCTGAAACCATGTCAAGTTGACGTCTGATGGCATATGATGCCAGGTTCAAGTTGAATTTCACTGCATTAGCCCATACAGCAGTCATTGTTTATTAGCTTCTGTGGAAAAACAGAATGACATCACAAACATCAATGACTTCCATTAAGAGCTTGAATTAAGTGTTTGAGCTCCTCAGTTACTGACAACAAGCCGAATCAAGTGAACAGCCTTCCTGCAGCATTTCACACATTTTAGATGCAGTCAAACAAGGATTAATTTGTGTATATTAATGAGGCATTACAAAAGTCCAATACAAGAGGCAAGCATTATAATTCTAATAATTATAATTCTATTAAGATCACATGATCTAGAGCAGGGGTGGGCAAACCCGGTCCTGGAGGGCCACTGTCCTGCAGAGTTTAGCTGCAACCCTGATAAAACTCACCTGCATGTAATCCTGAATACCTTGATTAGCTGGTTCAGGTGTGTTTGATTAGGGTTAGAGTAAAACTCTGCAGGGACAGCGGCCCTCCAGGACTGAGTTTGCCCACCCCTTATCTAGAGTATCCAAGACAGTACTCAATCCAACGAGATTAAAGCAGCACTGGTTCAGGAGCAATCATTACAGGCAGGTGTGTTGGAGCAGGACTGGCACTGAACTCTGCAGGAAGGTAGATCTCAGGAACAGGTCTTCACTATCTCTACAAGCTGTAGCAATGTTACAGGTGCCGGCGGGAGTGCAAACACACACAAGTCATTTCCTGGTATTCACTGCATTTTTGTGATGATTTACATCTCCCTATCATGATTACACAAAAAGCTATTTTAAAATTTGTTAGATTTTCTACATTTTGTGATGCACCAAATACCCAGGAATGGCACAGAATCTGAAATCTTGGATACACATACAGATCTCATCAGGCCAAACAACTGTAATTAGCTTTGCCCAAAAGGAAGTCAGCTATTAAGGGTTGTTTGAAAAAAGGATGCTCTAGAATTTGATATACTCCTCCTAGACTTTTCCTCCGATCACCCCCAAACTTGGTCAGCATTAAGTCAAGACACTGAAGATGCTAAATTGCAAGCAGATTTTTGATATCTTAGACGGTTTGGCCATATTTTGATGTAACTTCAGCTGCATTATTGTTGTAGATATGACTATTGTGAGTCAAAGTCATAGTACCACCAACTGGCAGCAGGAAGTGTCACTTTCAAAAATGGTTTGAAAGCACATTATTTTTATTCAGTTTGCTATAAAAAAGTCTTCAGAATAATAGCAAGACACAACAGATGTAGACCTGGAAAAGGAAATCTTGATATTTTAAATACTTCCATGGAAATACATAAAACTTCAATAATCTTTCTGGGTGTTTTTGAGGCTCATAGCATGCTTCAAATGATACGAAACTAAACACACATCAGAGTTGTCGGCTGTTAGACGCTGGCAAAGCCTTAGAAACGGCCATGGAGAGGGAACTCTGTAGCCACCTTTTGACAAAGTAGGGGGTTAGTTTTACCTACTGTCACTTAACTCAGTACATTTATTATCATCGACGGACAGATTTCTAATTTACAGGCCAACATGAACAGTTTTTAAAATAAGGCTTTTTTAACTACTTAAATTTTTAACTACTTTCTCCTAAGAGGTTTATATGATTCACACCAAACTTTATCAACATGATGACAATACACTGGAGAGGCTAAATTGTAAACAGATATTGGATATCATGAATGGTGTTGCCATGGCAAGGGATTCAATTAAAAAAATAGGAAGGGTCTCATATCTTCTAAACAATACATTATACAACATTTATTTTTATATAAAATAGTGCATACGCTACCAGTCAAAAGTTTGGAAACATTACTATTTTTAATGTTTTTGAATGAAGTCTCTTATGCTCATTAAGGCTGCATTTATTTCATAATGAATACAGAAAAAAATAATATTGTGAAATATTATTACAGTTTAAAATTATGGTTTTCTACTTTAATATACTTTAAAATATAATTTATTCCTGTGATCAAAGCTGAATTTTCAGCATCATTACTCCAGTCTTCAGTGTCACATGATCCTTCAGAAATCATTCTAATATGATGATTTATTATCAATGTTGAAACAGTTTATAATCTGTGATATGAAAAATATCAGTATTTATTTAAAATAGAAATCTTGTGTAACATTATACGCTACCGTTCAAAGTGTGATACTTTTTCAGTAATCTTTGATGAATAAAAGGTTCAAAGAACAGCATTTATTTAAATATAAATCTTTTCTAACAATATAAATCTTTACTATCACTTTTTATTAATTTAACACATCCATGCTGAATAAAAGTATTAATTTCTTTCAAAAAAAGAAGGAAAAAAATTACTTACTTTTGAACGGTAGCGTATAATGTTACACAAGATTTCTATTTTAAATAAATACTGATATTTTTCATATCACAGATTATAAAATAATATGAAGCAGCTCAACTGTTTTCAACATTGATAATAAATCATCATATTAGAATGATTTCTGAAGGATCATGTGACACTGAAGACTGGAGTAATGATGCTGAAAATTCAGCTTTGATCACAAGAATAAATTATATTTTAAAGTATATTAAAGTAGAAAACCATCATTTTAATTAAAAAAAATATGTCACAATATTACTATTTTTTAATTTTTTAAAATTTTTTTATTATTTATTTTTATTATGAAATAAATGCAGCCTTATTTATAGTATTGAATGTATGGATATATACGTATATTGAGACATGATCAAAAACTCTGTCACAGTTTAGATCTCAAAAATGTTTTTTTTGTTTTGTTTTGTTTTTTTAAAACATTGATAACATTTAAACATTTGTGGCAAGGTTTAAAAAGAGAGAAATTAATAGTTTTATTCATCATACATTAAAGTGATGAAAAGTGAGTGAGAAGTGAAAATGTTACAAAAGATTTCTATTTAATAAATGCTTTAATGAATGTAACACATTTAAATATATTTGGTAACTGCAAATAAATGCTGTTCATTGAACTTTCTGTTCATAAAATAATCCAGAATAATAAAAGATATAATATACACTACCAGTCAAAATATTTCATGGATCTTTGTTATGTTAAAGTGTAGTATAAAAATGACCGTGACTGTAAAGGATTACACTGATGATGGGTTTAAAACAATTGATTTTGACTGTCTGAGTGGAAAACTTTATATATACACTTTATAAACTTTATAACTTTATAAATTAAAATGGTTAAAATCATTTCTTCTAAACGAAATCTGGTTTACACTTCCCTGAATTATCTTTAATAAATCTGTGCAATGTGTAAATTTGTGCTGAAATGTGATACTCATTTATTTGAAATGATTTACAAACATAATTTTACTCCTCATAATAGATCTTATTGATTTCAGTTAGCCTGACGTGGTCATACTCAATTCTAGTTCGAATATGAGTCTGGTACTGCTCCATTGGGCTTTGATTATGGGGCCGTATTTCAACCGATCCAGGAAAGACCTCAATTGGATAGACCTACAACCAATCAGAGCTACAGAGTAAGTGACGTATGTTGAGCGACGCATAGCTGTCAACAGAACTCTTCTTAGCGACCATCGGGGCCAGCTGATAAATCAAACTTTTGCCGAATCCCGTAGGAAGGATGGCAAAGACATCTTTCCCATCGACAAATGCCTTGATCGCGGTCCTCTGTTCCTCTTTTAAAATTAATGCGCTGTCGATATCTTCTATAACGGACGCGATGGCGGAATCTACACATCTCAGTTCTTCAACAACAGCCATCATTGTTGTAAACTAATTGACCTTTCGCAAAGACTCACCCCCCTTAGTTACTGTTGCTTTGTCCGACAAGCCGTGGCACTGTCACGCCACACAGAGTGGAAAATACATCACGGAGCAAAGAGGAAACTGACAACACATCGACAGACAAGACAGAGCAGGTTACTTATCATATTAAACAAAGTCCCAGCTTTCAAACTGTGTAGTTATTAAAAAAATTCAAACAATAAAAACCGTTTTGTGGCTCTTTAATGTGTTGTGACCATGATCGTGACAGATTGCTCGATGGCTCGTTAACCGATCATCTCTTCCTACTAGTCCATTTATAGCATCAAATAAACATGAATGAACATGAGAATGAATGTTGTTTCAAACGCGGAAAGACGTCAATATGCACAATTTTTCAAGTTTAACTCCACCGATGTTAATCTTCTAACTCCTGACTGCTTTGTCGGACAAAATAGCGGATGCGGCGTTCTGATTGGTTAGATCGCTTGTCGATCAAACTCCCCAAGCGGTCTTTGATAACGTGGCTGATTACGTTTCTGGTGATAATCTGTCAATCATCGCCCTGACAATGTGATTGGTCCGAACAGTTTCTGTTCGGGCATAATTACTCCTCTACGGATCGAGTCCAGACCGAACTCCCCGACCTCAAAATGTTGTGGGCGGGGCTAAGTTCGGCTGGCATCCAGGCTAGATTTCAGTGGTAATGCTTTTATACGGAAGAAGATTAGGGCCAAGCAATAATAAACAAATAATAAAACCATCTCAAGTTTAAAATCATTAGATTTTGAGAACAAAGTTGTGTTTTGAGATAAAACTTGTTACATTTAGAGAAAAAAAAAGTCTAAATAAAATGTCAACAAAAGTCAAAATGCGGAGAAATGCATCAGTGTCATATTCATTGCATACTGATCCAAGAGGACATGACAGTCAAGCTAGGCCTATATTTTAGGCTTGTCAATGTCTATTTTATTTATATGGCACTAGCAAAACAACACATTGTTTCAAGTGAGGCTCTCGCACTGCCTCCTGTGCACCACCAGAGGGAGCCATCACCCGAATATTGACTGTTCCTCATTTGAACTTCATTTCCCATAGGCCCTCATTCCTGGGACTGATTGCACTCTCACCTACATTACACACACACACACACACACACAAACACACACACACACACACACACACACACACACTCACAGACAGCGAGGGAAAGATTAAAGTGCATGTACCAGGAACAGCAGCAAAGTTAAGAGGAGTGATTTCAAATGTGCCTCTGGAAATGTCCATGGAGGATGTAAGGAATGAGACACAAGGTGGGAATGTAACAGAAGCCAAATTATTTAAAATAAATAAAGGTGGTGTTAAAGGTGCAGTATGTAATAATTTTGTCCGCTAGAGGTCGCTAGAGGCCTATTCAAAACAAAGGCGTAGCTTGATGATGCCAAGTTTGAACGCGGAATCTTGGGACATGTGGTCTCCACCTCAACGGACGGTGCGAAAGAAAAGGGATTGGAGTTGGGAGGAAATCATGTTCATGGATGTGATTATTAACGTTACTGTAGTATGAGGCAGAGCAGGAGCGAGTGTTGTGGAGCTGAACGAGGAGCTTTAGCGATTGATCAACACACGCCTCACGAGCAGCGGGACTTTTTATTATGACACAGTCGCCGGCGCCGCTTTTGCTTTTCCGGTCATGAGTATGAGGAAACGCAGCTCTGTTTATCATATTAGATACATTTGAGTGTGTTGAAAATGATGTTATAATGTTACTCTGAGCGTTCGCTCGGCGGCTGCTGTGAGACACTGTTACACACTGCAGTAAGCAGGGTTGCCAACTCTCACGCATCTGGCGTGACACTCACGCTTTCAGCATCAATCTCACGCTCTCACGCACACGCAAGAAATGTCACGCCAAAATCCATTTTTCTCCCCTCTCAATCCGTATTTTCTGTTGATGACTAGACCACAGCGTATTAATGACAGGAGAGGAGTTTAAGGCCCACAGCTGTTACATCTCCCTACAACGTTCTCACGGCAGTATTCTCTGATCATTGATTGGCTGAAAACCTTGCACCTGATACGTCAGTTGCGTGTGACAAGTTCAGAGAGAGTTCGGAGCATAGGTTCGGAGTCGGAGTCTGCACGTGTGAAAGTTTGGAAGACAATCAAGGTAAGCAAATAATAAAATGGTGAGCCTTGTCACTATTTTGCCTAATCAGTCTGTGTGCCGAGACTAAGTTACAGACTTCAACTATAGTTGCAAATGTTGTCGTTACGTGCGTTATGATATGGGCTAGCTAAATTGCTCAATAATAGTCTCATGTAGGGTCCGAAATTAACACCCACCAAGCGCCAAATGCGGGTAGATTTTCCGTTTGGCGAGTAAATCTCAAAAGGCTATCCGCCACACTGGCGGGTTAATGTTCATACCAAAATATGAAATTTTCAGCGCGCACGAGCAGAGAGAGAGAGAGAGAGAGAGATAGAGCCCCCGCCGCGCGCGCGCACTCAATATTCAGAGCGGCCAAAGCGTCAAGCTTCCCCGTACTTTTTGACAAGCGTCTTTGACAAAGCGGCCAAAGCTTCTGACAATGAAAATGAGCAGCCTTGAACCCTGCTTCAGATACGAACCTCCTGCAGAGGTAGTGAAGCAGGCCAAAACTGTCACTGTGGCATACAACAGACCTAATTTGTGAATCTTGTGTGTTGTGGTTTTCTGGGCAAGTGGAGTAACTGTTATGTGTCCCTTTTGTTTTGATATTTCTTATTGTTCTGATGTTGTTGTTTTACATGTTATTTAATCACCTTTATTTTGTTCACCTTTATCTTTATTTTTTTATAGTGCAATCAATAAATTAATTGTACATTTTGTCAAATAAGTTTTTTATTCAGTCATCGAATAACTTTGCAATTATCACAAGTTCTAGGATTAATTTTCTGATATGCACAAAAACTTACAGGAAAAAAACACACACACAAAAAAACCACAATAAATGTAACACCCCTTCCCCAGCCTGAAAATTTACAATACAGTCACAATCAAAACAGCTTTAAGTTACAATACATTGAGATAGAATTCTTCTTGAGGTAACAGAAGAAAGGGCCCCAAATCTTGTCAAACTGTCCAATGTTGCCTTTTAAAAGGTATCTGGTTCGTTCCAGGTGCAGAGTAGATATCAGTTCCTCAAGCCATAGTTTAGCAGTAGGAGGATTAACCTTTTTCCAGAACAATAATATCAGCTTCTTGGCTATTATCAAACAATATGTAAGGAATTTCTGTTGAGCACTGTTAAATGAATATATATAATCAGAATGTCCTAATATAATGAGCACTGGGTTTGGGTCCAAGTTTACATCAAGGACATCTGAAAGCACTTTAAAAACCTCACACCAGAATCCCTGTATTTTATGACAGAAAATAAAACTATGAGCTAAATTGGCATCCTCTGATTTGCACTTATCACAAATAGGAGAGACATTGGGGAAAATCCTATGTAATTTCTTTTTAGAGAAGTGTATCTATGTAGGACCTTAAACTGAATGAGGCATAATCTAGTGTTGATCGATTGTTTATCAATATCTTCCAAGCCACTCTGCCAAATCTCTTCTGAGATTCAACTTTGTAGTGGGGGAAATAATTGTTAGTAACCTTTCATAAATTAAAGATAGCTGACATTTGTTTCCCCTGAACTGTGTCAGACAATCATCAGTGACTGAAGGTGGGATCTCGTCTAGGGGAACATTATGTGTACGCAAGTAAATCCTTATTTGTAAAAATCTGAAAAAATGCTGTTTTGGGAGGTTATATTTCTGTTGTAGTTGCGTAAAGGAAGCTAACGTCCCGTCCAGATAAAGATCCTTGACTGTGCAGATACCCAATTCCTTCCATTGATTAAAGGTTGTATCCAACCTTGAAGGGGGAAATGATGGGTTATTTGCAATTGGAATTAAGAGAGAGAGTGATTTTATCTTAAGGTATTCTCTTATCTGTCTCCAAACACGTAACTGATTCTTAATGACAATACTATTAACTGCTGCTTGATCTAATATCACTGGGGAGAGTAACACTGCACCAATATCATAAGGATGGCAGTAATCTCGCTCTATCTGAAGCCAATCTGGGACAATAGCCGACTGTTCCAACCATAGTGCAAAAACTTGTAAGTGAGTAGCCCAGCAGTAAAGGCGAAAATCCGACAAAGCCAAACCCCCCTCATGTTTGGGTTTACAAAGATTAATTTTTTTGATTCTGTGACTCTTATAATTCCATAGAAATGAAAGAATAATAAATGTTTAAATTGTACATTTTGAAAAAGCATTTCCATTATATTCAGGTTTTTTTGTGCATAAATCAGGGTTTATACTAAGTAAACATGGACTGACATTGATTTTTAAAATTAGGGTTACCAGGGGCGGAGCCAGAGGGGTGGCTTGGGGTGGCCCACGCCACCCCTGAGATTCGATTGGCCACCCCAGGTGCCGCCCCAAAATCCTACTCTATGATTGGCCATTAACGTGGTCAAAGGCGGAACCTTTGTTGACGCACTTTGCTGCCTTTAAATCAGCGCGGGAGCTTGGACAGTCAGACACCAGAACTCAGAAATGTAAGTAGCAAGTGTTTGATATAAGCTAACCAACGATACATGGCTTATTGTTTTTTAGCATGTGAGTTTACAGCACTACTACTTGTGCTAGCACGCAAAGATATCTATTTACCTATCACATCTGCCTTGATATCTAATCGCACACACAGCCCAGTATCACGTCTGTTGAATCACGTCATGTAGGCTAATTTATCTACTGTAAGTTACCTGCCTATTCTGCCTACTCAGTCGACATTTGCTGGGTCATTAACTGTTAACTGTAGGCTACTTTTGTAAAAAGCATTTAAAGATTTATCATTAGCAGATTAGCAGACGCAATTTTGTGCAAAAAAACGTAGCCTACATTATATTTTAACCAAATTAAACACGCCATAGCTCGCCCCTACCTAAGTTAGGCTTAGGCTATATTCCCAGATAAATTCCACGCAGGGTTTCGTTTTTGTTTGTTCTATAGGCTATACAGTCAATGTTTTCAAGCCCTGTGTTGCTAACATACCTATGCTGTGAAATTAAGGTCTAGCCTACTGGTGGGTTTAGTTGAATTTGAGTAATAGGATATGCAACCATTTACATCTGGAGATAGTTATTTGTGCTCGCCAAAATCATAGAAATTATCATTACAAGACACTTACAGTATCTCCTGTAATCCAAGACAGATTTTCTTCGAGTTGTTAGGCTTTAGAGCATTTATTTTAACAAATGACATGGAAAACATAATTCATTTCATCCACATATCCTTATGCACAATGCACAACAACAATTTAGCTTAAACCGTGAGAATCAAGCAAACCTCACGGCCGTCAGGGCCTTAAAGTGACAGGCACTGAATTCGACTTGCACATCACCAATGCAGTAATGACATGAAAGAGTAGTCTATATCGTTTAAACTTTATAAATAGTAATAGTTTAGCTCACAGGTCAGATGTGGCCTTTGATTAAGCTTTAATTTTGTGTAATTAATTGTAAATAATACGTTCTTTGTTGTGCATTGTGCCATTTCATGTTTGTTTCATTTCAATTTCTAATAATAATGTAAGTAATAATTACTAATAATGTAAATGGGGAAAAAAAGTATTTAATTGGTGTTTATGTAGCCTAGGGGTTGGTTGGACTGTTCTGAAGGAAATCTGACTTCATTGCAGTATGAAAAGGAACCAGAATATCCAACAGTTCTTCGTTAGCAAGAAAAGCAAACCTGATGAAGACAGTGAACTGATCAGAGCAGCTGACGTTAGCAGTACCAGCAGTGGTTCAGATAATGTTAGCGAGTCAGATCAGGATGATGACAGGCAGGGTGAAGCGACTGAGCTAGCAGCTTCACCTGATGACCTGGGTATGTAAAATCTAGAATTAAATTTTATGGTATCATTGATTTAATAGGCTATGTATTTGGAAAAAAAATATTAACAGCATTTTTATTTAGCCTACACAAATAAAAATGTTTAGGCATCTAAGTGAAATCATGTGAAATCATTCTAAATGCTATTTCAGATTCAGACAAGGGTGCTGGAGACACTTCAGATCCTTATAAGGGTATGACATCTCAGCTATATCTGATTGAATTGCACTTGTTTTAGTTAATACAACAAAATGTATTTTACATTTAAATTTAGGTCCATCATCATCATCTTGTCTCACTGGTTGTCCACGTGCAGCTACAAACCCAACCCCTGGACCTCATGGTGTGTACTGTATGTTTTATCCTGGTTAAAATATATATAGAAAACACATGTTTGTATGATTTGCTGAATTACTTTTGTTCTTTCCAGACATCTCCCAATCAAGGGCAGCAGATCCAACTCAACCTGTGCTGAGGATGTTTCCCAAGACCACACAAGGTCAGAAAAGAAGGGCATTCAACCCGCAGTGGTACAGCAAGTATTCTTGGTTAGAGTACTCTGTTAGCAAAGATTCAGCTTACTGTTATGCATGTAGACATTTCTCACTCCCTTCAGCGTCAGAATCAGTATTTACGTCCCAGGCAGGTTTTTCACATTGGAAGAAAGCGCTGTATAAAGATGGAGGCCTTACATTGCATGACCGGTCTGACAGTCACGTTAATTGTTTGCTTGGCGAGAATATAAGAATTGTATGCTGTCTGATTCTGGGTTAATGGATTTAATTGATCAGAGTACAAAAGAAAAGTTGAGGAGAACAGGAGATACATAAAAACAATTGCAGAGGTTCTGTTGTTAACAGCAACTCAGAAGCAGGCTCAGAGGGGCCACCGGGAGTCAGAGGACTCTGACAATAGGGGGAATTTCATAGAAACTCTAACTGTGATTGCTAATCATGATGCCCTATAGTGAGAAAATGAGGGAAAAGGGGAATGCAAAGTACACATCTGGAACCATACAGAATGAAATTCTGGAGTGTCTTGCAACATGGTGAGGATGACATTGTAAAGGAGGTGAAGGAGAGTGAGGTTTTCTCAGTAATTGCAGATGAAAGCAAAGACCTCCAGAAAAAGGAGCAGCTGTCGTTGGTAGTGAGGTATTACTACAGTGGGGCTATACATGAAAGTTTCCTTGACTTTCAGCATGCTCAGGATTTGGATGCTAAGGGACTTAGTGATAAAATCATACAATGCCTTGAAAAATATGGGCTCAATTACAAGGAGAACCTGATTGGGCAAGGCTATGATGGAGCAGCTGTGATGAGTGGGAAACACTCGGGTGTGGCAGCCAGAATTCAGGCAGAGGCTAAACAGGCATTTTATGTCCACTGTAATGCCCACTGCCTGAATCTAGTCTTAGTGGACACAGTGAAGTCAGTGGCAGAGGTAGATTGTTTCTTCACCCTCCTCCAAAGACTCTATGTGTATGACCGGGTCCTATGTACATCAAAAATGGATGGAGGTTCAAAAAGATATGTATGGTGGCCAATGCAGAGAGTTGCAAAAACTGAGTGATACACGATGGGCGTGTAGAGCGGTGGCTTGCAGGAACTTATTGGATAGATTACCAGCCGTCCTGCATGTTCTTGAGCAGATCAGTTCAGAGTGTAGCTGCCGTCAGTGGCAACTCTTATATATTTTAGTTCATAATATGCACTTTATAGTTAAAAGGTTAATAAATAGTTAAAATCTTCAAAATAATCGTTAGAATAAATAAGCAATATAATTTTTGTTAATACATGTCAATTCATTTCATATTATTCAGCTAAAACCATAGAAAAAGGGGGAACCTATTTCCTTTTGTTCCGCTAGGGAATTATTTAATTGCTGCTATCAGGATATTTTTTCCGGTGCACTACATGTAGAAGAGCCACACGAGGTGCTGCACGCGTGACATGTCTGCAAAAGTTACGCCTATAAGAAGTGCTAAGAAGTTATATTGTCTTTTTGTTTAAAGAAGAAGAAACTGTAACCCTCCAAGTTTATTCCTCTTGAGTTAGAGAGGCCAATGAGGTATGTATTTTATCGTGTTAATTGCTTTGCCGTATGTGAACGTGTGTTATGTGACCGTGTGTTTATGTATAATTAGTCAATTAAGTGTATTTTCTTACGTGTTGAACGTGCACTTTATTTATTCGTTCTGTATGTATTTTTCGTTTATTATTATGTGTAAAACACCACTTTTAGAGGGTTAAGTTAAGTTTTACGTATTTCCTTTCATAGTTCTGACGGCATTGTTGGGACATAAAAGGCTCAAATGTACAAGACATGTTGAAGACTCGTGTCCGAATAAATGTCTGTTAAAATCAAGAACGACCTGAGCCTTTGCTTCAACTCGAGGGGAGTAACACAGAGGACAATGGGGACAGATCTGTTGATGCTCGAGGTTTATTAGCACAGATTGACCTTACATTCATAGCCTTACTGACAACTTTCCAAAAACTCCTTGGAACCACAAAGCGACTCTCTGACCTACTACAGGCCCCCTCACTTGACTTAGCCATAGCAGTTGATTTGATTGAATCACTTCATGCTACATTTCAGGAGTACAGGAACGAGACATTTGCACATGATTTGTGGCAAGAAATATCTGATACAGCCAAGCTGTGTAATGTAGCAGTTGAAAATGTCACAAAAAAGAGAGAACAGAGAGTGAGCTCAAAACTGGGTGGGTCTCATATAACTTGTACTATAGGCCTACGCAGGGGTGATGAGGACAAAAACTCATTCAGGCAAAGGTTACTGTTCCCAATCCTAGATTGCATCATGAGTGAGATGGACAGAAGGTTTTCAAAGTCAATGAATGGGATACAGGCACTGAACCCTCAAAGCTGTACATTCCTAGACAAGGGTCAAGTCTTACAATTAGGTGATTTGTATGGCAGTGATCAAGAGGACTTGACCCATGAGCTGCATCAGGCCAGAAGGGTTGTAAAGAGAAAGATGGACAGTGGGGCAGTACAATTGGGAAGTGTTACAGACTTCACTGTATTTTTGGAACCCTATAAAGAGGTGTTCCCTGACCTCTTTAGGCTTTGCAAGGTTGCCACAGCTATCCCAGTGAGTACTGCAGGCTGTGAACGGAGCTTCTCAGCCCTGAAGCTAATAAAGACACACTTGCGGACCACCATGGTTGATGGTAGGCTTAGCCACTTAGGTGTGTTAAGTATTGAATCCAGGAGAGCAAAAGCTTTAAATATGGATGACTTTATCAAGGTTTTCGCCAGCTCACACAAAAATCGGCGCATTCAGTTTTTAACACCAATATATAGATGGGCAAACAAATTGTAATTCATTGTTCCATGAATAAATAGTATTTAGCTGAGAACTTGGATTTTGGATGTTAACAGCTATAGAAATAGATGGCCAAAGATATTATGTTTGAGTTGTTATTGTGAAAAAACAAAAGTCTTGAAGGTGTATTTTATGTTTGAGATGTTTGTTTATTATATTTGATTTTATTCAAATAAAAGAAATTTGATGTAAGAGTATGGCCTTTGTCCTTCAATTTATGAGTATGGTGTTCGATGCATGATTTTATGATGCCACCCTTGAATTAATCAGTGCTCCACTAAGGCCACCCCTGTTAAAAAAAGTCTAGAATCGCCACTGAGGGTTACCAAACATTTTCTCCGCACACGCGCAAACTGAAATTTTTACAGAGTCTCACTCCAGCCAAAGTCCCAAAGTTGGCAACCCTGAGTAAGATTTTACAATATCATATTAAATGCTGGATGGCTTGTGTTGATAAATGGCATGCAATTAATTTTAAAATGTATTGTATGATGGAGAAAATGCTGTATTACTGTTACTAAAAAATAAAGCTGCATCTGATTATGCTATGTTAGCTACTTATGAATGCTTCTTCTTCTTCGTTGGAGTTTTATGGCAGTTGGCCTCCATAGTGTTGCATTACTTCCATCTGCTGTCTCACTTTAACTTACTATCGTATTTAAATTCGTCCCTCCAGTCCAGTCCTCCTTAGAAAATTAAATATCTCCGTCCTTGGTCATTATTTCCACGTTACTATATTTTTAACATTATACTCTACTATACCCTTTTCCCATAGTTGATTCTTGAATTCTTGCCTTTCTTGCATATATTTCTTGCATGATATAAAGATGTGCTCAATTCATTCCTCCTCCTGACATTCATCACATAGTCCTGTCGGGTGTTTCCTTATAACATGAAGAGTTTTATTTAGCTTTCAATGTCCAATCCTCAGTCTATTTATTATGACTTGTTCCTTCCTTTTATTTCCCTTCTTACTTTCCATACCTACCCTATTTTGTATCATGTACAGATTGTCTCCCTTTAATTTCATCATCCCACTGCTGCTGCCATTTTTCCCTTGCCTGCTTATTCTTGAGTTAGTAAATAAAATCTCATAAAGTAATTCCGGATGATTTCTAGCGACACCAGACTTTATACTCATAAGGGCAGATGCAGAATCACTACATATTACAATGCTGTCCCATCTAGTTTGTTCGATCCACTCTAATGCTATTAATATAGCGTATAACTCGACTGTGTACACACTTAAACTATCAGATGTTCTTTTGTTTACTCCCACATGATGTCTAGGAATATACACAGCAGATCCCGTTGCCTCTGTTTGTAAATCCTTTGATCCATCTGTAAAAATTTGAATACGATCTTTGTGCATATTGCCCATATATCTATAATATTCACTGACTATATGTGTATTCCCACTGCTGCCTTTTATTATTAGAAGCTCCACCTTCATACTTTCCATTGTCAAGATTGGTTTGTTAAACCACACCACAGTATAGCAAATTCTTTGTCATATATGTCCATTTCTTTTAATTTCTCCTGTCCAGCCAAATTTTCTCCCAACTATTTTGTAGCACCTTTTTCACTGAATGGTTTTCCCCATGCCCTCTTAAATTAATCCAATAGTTGGACATATGAATGCGTTTCTACTATTGGCACTGCAGCATGATCAGTGATTGGATGAATCTCTTTTTCTTCTTGATTTTTTTTTTCCTTTTCTTAACTTTTTACTCTTTACTGGTAGCCTGGGTTACCCGGGTTACATTAATCAATCTGGGTCCGAATCAGATCTGATTTGTGTCTTTTGGCTCAGTGTTACCATAATTATTACAGCCACACCAGTTCATTTGTGTGCGTGTGTAAACTTCTTACTTGATGTTTCCTGCATAGTGGCTGAATTCTTGATTATTTCACATTTGTAAAAACTTGCTCTGTGTTATAGTCACACTAGTGTGGGGTGGATGTGTCTGTTTTGCTCTTGATATTTTAGAGCGTGACCCCTTCATTGTTGTGCACTTTTTCTGCACAGTGGTTGATTTGTAGTTTGTACCACAAAAAGATTCTCAGTGTTTTTGTATGTTTTCGTATTTCCCATTAATTACCTATGACAGTCATTTTTAACCGTGAAGGAGACAAGTGTGACTTTTTCCCTG
Source organism: Culter alburnus (assembly GCA_028476615.1). NCBI lineage: Eukaryota > Metazoa > Chordata > Actinopteri > Cypriniformes > Xenocyprididae > Culter > Culter alburnus. The sequence goes on along the minus strand of JAOTNS010004077.1, from coordinate 22,240 downwards.
ACCCTTTAACATATCTGAATCATGTCCATGATTTGTGTGTTCACATAGCTAATGCCACTAAAGTCACCAAGTGTCATCCCACGTTAAAACGTTAACCTAATGAATTAGTGTTGTAATTAAAATGTTAATTTTGTAATTAATATATGTGCTTGTCTGTAGTTTATATGTGTTTCATCTAAGATTGAATGTCTATGATTATACATTATATGACTGTGATTGACAGGCGTATGGCTCCACTTAGGACAAGATAAGAGCGAGAGATGAGTGAAGTACAGCCTTAAACTGATGCACTATGTTTAATACACATCTTAAGAGATATGGTGGACATTCATAGGCCTATTAAATTTGCAATATTTTCCTGTTTTTACGTCATGAAAATCTATAAGAATTTAGTTATATGTGGGACATATATGACACATAGGATTGAAAATACATAAATCTTATGCAATTTGTATATGCGTTTTTTGCAGCATATATGTCCCTTGTAATATTCTGTTGGAACAATCACAGATGTTTTTAACAAACCTTTCCATATGGGAAAACACAGGAGGAAGTGGTTTAGTCTGAAAGATTTAATGAGCCAGTTAATCACCCTCTTGTTGAGCAATACTCTGTCTAAGCAGATACATTTCTGTGGAAGTTTTCTTGCAGTGAAAATGCCTTAAGGAAACTTTTCCTGAACAACAGTACTATAAATATGACCCAGTTGGCTTCAGACTTCATCTGAAGACATTACCAGATGACTTAATTTCTTAACATAACGAATACACACGAGGACCCCAGGTGAGACACCACTTTAAAGTAATACGAACAGGTTATGCTATGACAGTGAGAATAGTGTGGAGTTAATATTGTGCCATAATTAAACAAGCAAATCCAGCATTTTGTAAACACAATCTGCTTTGCAAAGGAAAACTCGACTCACAAACAAACAGAAAGTGATGTGCAAATGCAAAGGTCAGTTTGAACGAAAATGCAGAGTAACAAATATATGTATTGTTTTACAAATATAAATAAATGTGCCTACATCATATTTCACAAATAAATACAAACCATCCTACAAATACCAAATCTAGTGCATACAAACACACACCTGTCTGTTACGATTGTGCAACACTTGCCTTTTTATGAGATCTCTAAGTTTAATTTTCTCACAAATGCAGATGAGCAACTTCCTCTTCCAAAACAGCAGATGGCGCTTTGCTACAGGTCAATTTATGCTAGTGTCTCGAGACAAGCCCTGAAACATCCGTTTATAATAATAATAAACTTTGTTTTATAGTGCCTTTAAAAGTTGCATCTCAAACCACTTTACAAAAACAGACAAATAAAATACAATGAAATATAAAAGATAGAAACATACATCAAAACACATTTAAAGACATATATAGTTAAAACAAGATATATAATATATAAAACAAGATAATCTCGTATAAAAAAAATCATTTTACAAAGTGTTTACAGCTGATGAAAATGAGCGGTGAACAGGTGAGTTGGGCGTTTCTCAATACCAAATACACAAAGTTTAGTAATTCTACATTATCTGCAAAATGCAACAGCAGCAATCTTGATAACATCACTCGGCTCTGTAAGGCTTGATTTTCCTGCTAAACGAAAACTGAGATCAAGCATCCTGCAATAAAGCAATAAAACACGTCTAGAGAAGAAGATCTCAGAGAAATAGCAAGGGCAACGCCTTGCCCTAACTCCAAAAGGACAACACCTCCCCCCACCACACACACACACAAACTCTCCTTCCCCTGACTGAAAGTTATTCAACACATATAATGTAACTTGTGTATTTTGTTTTTCCCTTTTCATGTTTGGTATCATTTTAAATGTCTCAGTGCGATTGGTAAAATGGTCTCAATTTCACAGCAGTCACTAGAATTATGAAGAAGATGGAAAATTAAGGAAAATTCTGTCCTCTTTTTGGGTGTGTCTCTTCTCCTCCCCCAAAACAGGTGTTGGTGTAATAAACATTTACGATCCCTTTGTTCTGGTCCTGGTATAAAAGGTAAAGAGCAAAGCAGTCATGGGGACCTTCTGTAACCAGAACCCCCATACAGAGATGGGTGAATGTCTGAAGACATTCATGTATCACTGTGTGTATATGCATTTCTTTGAGTAATCGATGTTATGCATTCATTATTTCTGAATTGGCTTCTAATTGTCTAATTGTAATGTAATTGGCATATATTTTTACTTGACAAATAAAATGTTATATTTGGTTGATTCTTTATTATTATTAATTCATTATTTCTAGTAGATCAAAGCGAAGGTATTACCTCAAATCTGTGTTCAGGATTGTTCATACAGAAGGTTTAATAGATGGAGCATGGGGCACGTCAATTAAGTCCATTTCGATTTCTGACTATCGCTGCCTTAAATAAGTTGCAGTTTTCGCAAATATATAAAAAACTATGCTTTTTGTTACGAGTAAGCAGAGTGCGACCGACTTAAAGGTCAGACTGACGAGTTTGTGTTCGGGAAGAGTACTCAATCGGCCGAAGTGACTCTTCTAAAGCGATACCAGGACTGCAGTGAACGAAATAATTGAAGATATAAGGTAATCAGAATAAATCGAATATCTAAATTAAGGCATAACTAATGATGAATTTCTAATTGGAAGCACAACATAAGAATAAGAATCATTTAAAATTGGAGTCAGATTAAACAAGTGAAATTAAGTGAACTTAATAGAGACGCTGGAAAGACATACACGCGTAGCCCATGCAGGGCCCAAGTGACAGCCCATGAAAAACCCACATGGGGCCCACATGGACATGTTGGCTGGGATGCGTGTCCCATGTAAGGGATTTATCTATATACACACATAGATACTTGTAAGATTGCACCTGTGCTATTTCCTGATTGTGAACAAATACCGGCGTACGCTTTCCGATACCCTTGGAGTCAAAGATGATCTCCTCTGTCTTCTTAGTGTTCGCTTTTAGGAAATTAGCATCACACCAATCGATAAATGACCTAATCTCAGAATAATAAATAGAAAGAGAGTCTTGCTTTTTCAATAAAGCTAAAATCAATAAAAAGCAGTGGAGCGTAAGCATCTGAATCCTCCAGGGGCCTGTACCATGAAGCCGGATTAGCTGGCTAGCCAGGTAAGTTTCAGATTAGTTTGTGCCAACCCTGGCTTTAAGGTACTATGAAAGTTGCTCATCTTAAATCAGTCTTCGTTGCCATGGTATCTGACGCTGCACGGCTAACCTGCTCCGGGTAACACTGTCAACTCTGAAGTTTGACCAATCAGCTGTGAGCAAAGAAATATAGGTGTCGTAACTAATCCACAGCATCTGTTGCAATGGCTTCACCTTTTCTTCCGAATCCTGTAGACATCTCTGCGCAAATTGTTAGACGAGCACTTCGTAGAGAAAGAGTTTTTAGGGACAGACAAAATCCCCTTGCTTTCCCTGAGACTTATTTGTATGAAAGATATAGATTTTCCGCGGAAGGAATCTCTTATATTTGCGAACTTCTTGAGCCTCACATAAGAAATGTGACGCGTCGAAGCCATGCCCTTACTGTACCGCAAATGATATGTATTGCGTTGTGTTTTTTTGCAAGTGGTACATACTTGTATGCAGTCGGTGATGCGGAGAACCTAGGGAAAAACACGGTTTGTCGAACCATTCAAGGTGGTCCTCGCGCTGCAGGGGTACATTAACAGCTTCATTGTGTTCCCCGGACATTTATCGACCATGTCCTTAAAAGAGGGCTTTTATAAAATTGCCGGTAAGATATAGGTTATTGATAGGGTGACATCACATTAACAAATTTAACCTTTTACATTTAAAAAAAAAAATCACTTTGAGTACCTAAACGTATTATACAAAAAAAGTACATGTTAATGATTTTAAATGTTGATTATTATTTTATTCTTATGATAGGATTCCCTAGAGTCATAGGAGCACTAGACTGCACACATGTTGCAATCTCCACAGCTCTAGGAGAACATGAGGCAGATTATGTGAATAGAAAATCCTTTCACAGCCTTAATGTTCAGGTAGGCCTACATGTGAGATGACTTTATTTTCAGTGAGATGAATCTTTAAATGAATAGTAACATTAACAGATATGAAAATGATCTACTGTACATTTAATCTGCAGATGACTTGTGATCATGAATGTATGATCACAAGCTTGGATGCCAAATGGCCTGGCTCAGTGCATGACTCAAGAATTTTCCGTGAGTCTGTGTTGTGTCAGCGCTTTGAGGAAGGTAAGTTACATTTAGCACAGACACTTTAGTCCATTTTAATTGTCACAGCAAATCCTACACAATTTTCCCATTTTATGTTCTATGACAGGGCTTTTTGATGGCCTGCTGGTAGGAGACAGGGGTTATGCATGCCAGAGGTTTTTGCTAACCCCCTATCCTGACCCTCAGCCAGGGCCACAAAACCGCTTCAATGTGGCCCTCAGTAAAACCAGGGTCAAGATCGAGATGACCTTTGGGCATCCTAAAGGCACGTTTCAACTGCCTTCGGCATTTAAGAGTGTCACCAGAGAGAGCATCACAGATTGTAGCTGCATGTGCCATTCTGCATAATATAGCTACAATCAGAAAGGAGAAACCCGATGAAATTGACCCAATCACACTTGACCACCCAGCTGGTGCAGCTGTCAGAGATGCAATTACCATACAATATTTCACTTAATAAAAAGCACATTGAAACTGCATAGGTCTTTTGTGTAGGCGTTTTATTGGTTTTGTGGCTATGGGAGGGAAAAAGAGCAAGAAAGTTGCATGAATAAATATTCATATATTGTGTTCATACTAAAGTGTAACATGGTTAAATAAAGTTCACATACTGAGATATGTGTTTCAAGCTGTTTGATCTCCAGTTTAATTTTTTTAATTTGGAGTCTCCTCAGCTCACAGTCTAGCTCCTTCAGTGTGCAGTCCAGTTCAAGGCTCCTTTTGTAAAGGGTCCTGACAGAGTCTGTTTCTACCTGAAACATAATTCCACCACAAACAATCATTACTTTTACACAATTTAACATTACACAACTTTTCTGGAGGTTAATCAAATCACAAAATGGCATGTTTTCCTATTTATGTAAAGGTTTTACTTTGTTCACATTTCTTCTGAAGCCCATTGAGGTAGAGGCCTCAGTTTCAGTGGCAGGTTGTGCAAAATCCTAAAAAAGAAGGAAAAAAAGGAAAAAGATAAGGATAAGGGCCAGTCACTTTTGCCAAACAAAAAAGTGTGTGCTATAAAAAGCCCATAGTGTTTACCTCAGCAACAGTCTCAGAACACACAGACAGAGTGTCCTCATCATTTACTTCACCCTAATAAATAAAAGTAGGCCAATGTAAAGCATAACTGTTGTGAAGCAGGTTATGTTCAGTGTTCTGTCTGCTGCATACTGACCTCTGTGTGAGAGACTGTGTGCATGTGTGCTGGCTTTAACAAGGACACTGTATTTCCCTCTACTGCAGAATAAACAAGTCATTCACATTTAAAACTCCTATATTGAAAAAATAAAAATAAAATGTATTGCATACATACCAAGTGTCACTTGCTTAGAGGAGCCAGCACCAGGGTCTGATTGTACAGCCCCTGTAACCCCATCCATAATGGGACGTTCATTATTAAAACTCAGGGCCAACTCCTCTGCCACAGTATATTCTGGAGGAGGTGGCCCTCCCCCAGTTTTACACTTTTTTCTATTGGCTGCAAACAAGCATTTGTGATAAAATATTCACAAAAAATGATAAAAAGTTGTGATAAATACTCACCACTCTGTATTATATTTTTATATTTTGTCTTGATCTGCTGCCAAGAACGTTTGGAGTTGGGGTTGCATCTAAAATCAATGAATATTAATCTTTCTTAAAAAATATATTATATTATATTATATTATATAGATATAGATATAGAGAGAGAGAGAGAGAGAGAGGATTTCTTCAACTTACGCATTAACGCTATCAGCAATCTTTCTCCAACAATCCTCTCTTGCTTTGGCAGCAGAGACAGTGTTACTTCGCGCTTGAAAAACATTTTTATATTCTTCATACTTATGCATTATTATCTCCTGCTCCTCCGCTGAAAAATACAATGCTCTCGCTCTTTCCATATTGAACGCGATTGGTTGTTCGGTGCCGACGTCACTCTTTTATGTGCACGCGTGAGAGGAGTAATCATAGCTTAAGGATCAAATCCTGAGTTGACAGAGAAAGTTGATGAGCTGTGTCATGGTACCAATTATCCCTGATTGCATCGGTTTGGTTTTGTCAACTCGAAACTAATCCTATAACCCTGAGTTTGTTCAACTACCATCATGGTACAGGCCCCAGGTGATTTAGAACCAAATGTGGTTTGTGGTTCCAGTGTGTTCAACAGCTAGGAGTGGGGACAATAACATGCAAACAAAAAAATCCATCCATATCACAGTTTTCTCTAAATAAGAAAAAATACATGTGCAAATTGCATGAGTTTCTTTAAAAAACACATGGTTTACATAAAATCTTTTATGTGTTTATGATTTGAAAGTGAACAAATAACCCTGTTTAGGAAAGAGAATGAAGCTTTATAAATCTTGTGTTTCGAATCAGTGGTTTGGAGCACGTATCAAACTGCCAAAGTCACCTGGGGCCTGTACCATGATGGTAGATGAACAAACTCAGGGTTATAGGATTAGTTTCGAGTTGACAAAACCAAACCACTCCAATCCGGCTTTGTTGGTACCATGATGCTGATCATCAACTTTCTCTGTCAACTCGGGCTTTGATCCTGAGTTTGTGAAGTGTGTGCACATGAATCCATGACATCAGTGGCAAACAGCCAATCACATGCCTTGCAACAGAAATAAACTGTGATTCACTTCTCACGAGAGAGCCAGCGTGATTCAAAACTCTTTCGCTGAAAATGAAGAATTTAAATGCATTTACACTAATGGAAAATACTTGTCTGTGAAAGAGGACAAATAAAGAAATGATCTTTCTCTATCAGTCCAAGTGAAAGTTGTGAAGTTAGTTTTATAGTTGATAATATATAGCGATAGAGACTTAAACACAAGGTCACATGTAGTAATTTTTAAAGAGTATATTTACTCCTTATTTAGACCTATATTAAATATGATCTATATATATTAATATTCATTGAAACAAAGTGCTTAATAACTACTGTTACACTAAACTTGCGTTTGTGTAATGGATTAATAAAAATATAGATCATATAATTATACAAATCATATAAATTATATTATCATTAAAACCAGAAAATTTCATCGTTAAATATTTATTTTTACTATATAATGACCTTTAATTTTGAGGAAGAGAAACTGGGGAGTGACTTTTGCGTTGAGGATGTCACTGTCACTTAGCTTACATCTGATTGGTCCAATTTCAGTTTGAAATCTCGAACCCAGAACATAACCTGCCCCGGAGCAGGTTAGCTGTGGAGCGTAAGTTACCATGGCGATGAACACCGCTAAAAGTCAAGTTACTTCATGGTACCTAAAACCCAGGATTGGCGCAAACTAATCTGAAACTTACCTGGCTAGCCAGCTAATCCAGCTTCATGGTACAGGCGCCTGATTTCAGTAAACCAGGCTTTGTTACATCATAACTGAGGTGTCCATTTTCTACATTCACCATCTGAGATAATATACTGCCCACCTTGACTTGAAACTTAAAAAATCTCCCTTCAATTCCAATTCTTCGCAACTTTAATAACAATCCTTCTCTCCACATCATATCATATGCCTTTTGAATGTTGAAGTATACTGCCACAAACACCTCTTTCATAGCTAATGTCTTCTTTACATCAGTTTCTAATCATATTAATGCATCTAAAGTGGATCTACCACGAAAACCAAACTGATTAGCAGCTATTACTCCTCTGCTTTCTAACACATAATATAGGGGTGCTTAATAATTATTTTTTTCCATCACTTTACAGAGGTTAGACGTCAGAGCAATCGGCCTATAATTTCCTGCTATTGCAGAATCTTTCCCTGGTTTGGGAATAGGGATTACGACAGTTTGTTTCCAGAATAAAGGTAGGGTGTCGGTTGTCCTTCCACCCATATTTTATTAAAATGATCCAATATTGCTTTAAGTATTATTTCATCCATATGTTTAATCATAGTATAGCAAACTCTATCTTTTCCTGGAGCAGTTCTTCTAACCCTCATTAATACTCTTTCTAGATCCCACATTTTAAAGCTGGCATCTAAAGCTGATTGACTATTAGTTGTTGTTTTTAAATATTATAAATATCTTGATGTTGCTTTAAAATTTCTTCCCTCCTTCTCTTATAATTTCTTTCTAGATAATCTGTGCTGTGTGCTTTTTGAAAGTTGAAGGCTAACAGCTTTTTCAGCTTTTTCTTCTTCAGTCACTGCTGTTTTCCCTTCATTTTCTAAAACTGCAATATTCTGAGTTCTGTAAACACCAACCATCTTATTAAGGACACTCCATACTTCTCCCAACTGAGTTTCCCCTTCCTATTGTGGAGCAGTGACAGATTTGAGAGACATGAGAGAAAGCCTGTGGGTAAGTTCACAGCCTGTTACCAGAACACACGTACATCTCATCTGATGTATGCAGATGGATTGAGATTGAGAAATGACTGTTACAGTAAGAGCCAGATTTACTTTAGCAGGCACTTTTTAAAAAACATATAACTTCAAATAAGAAACATCTTCATCATTTGTTAAAAAAGCCAATGATGATTTGACTCTCATTTATATTGAGATGAGACTTGTGCTGACAATCAGCCATTGTTTGCAGTGTTTGTTTGAGCTGTTAGTGCCACAGTGTAAAAGGATTCTTGCTTCACCCCTGAACTATCTTCTTGAGAAAAAGTTTTGAATCTCATCTCCGGGAAAACAAACTCACTTGACGAGTTTCAGAGCTTTTTCCCAAGAAGCCAGTTCAGGTGTGAAGCAAGAATCCTTTTACATGTTTGTAGTTGTACAAACTTGTTTTATTTCATTTCGTTTAGACTAATGTAATGTTGGTGTCAGCCAGGCCTCTCTCTCACGTTAGTGCAGAATGCTGCAGCTTGACATTTAACATGAACACGTAAACGGGAACATATTTCCCCCATATTGGCTTCTCTACATTGGCTTTCAGTCCATTTTAGGATTGATTTTAAGGTTGTAATGATTGCTTATAAAAATCCTTAAATGGCCTAGCCCCAACTTTCCTTCCTGACCTTATACAACTGCACGTCCCATCAAGGTCTCTGAGGTCTGCTGACCATATGCTCATGGCCATCCCTAGAGTAAGACTGAAGCACAGGGGAGATTGTGACTTTGCAGTGGCTGCCCCTAAACTCTGGAACTCATTACCATTGTCTGTGAGGATGGCCCGAACTCTGTCTGCTTTAAAACTAGTCTTAAAACATGTTTTTATTCTTTGGCATTGAATTCAGTCTGAGAGCTGTGGTTCTTCTCTTTTTGTTGTTTGTTTTTCTGATTTGTAATGTACAGTACTTTGTACAGTACCCGTTTGTTGTTGGTTGTTTTATGACCCTTTATGTTCAGCACTTTGGTCAACTACTGTTGTTTTAAATGTGTGCTCTAGAAATAAATTCAACTTGAAACTTCATATTATACTGACCTATATAGATTTAATGTTCCTATTGATTCCAGACCTTCAACATCAGACAATATTAAGGCAATGTGTATAAATATATCAGTGTTCATTAATAAAACTAAAAGGCAATTATTTAATTTTTTCCAAGTTATTACAGCTATTTAACAAAAATCAGATGACTTTCTGTATCTATTGATGTTCTTCTTCATCAACTCAGGACCATCTTCCACAAAATGTTTGAACTGTTGCTGTTTGGACAGGATTCAGAACACTGGGCACTTTAACACTTATAAAACGTTGTGCAGAAACCATCCTAAATTGGATGTTACGATTATTTAATCATATTATTCACAATACTGTAAATATGTTCATAATCGGTAAATATGTATATTATGACTAAGACTAAGCCTAACTGTGTCCTTATGCTTTTTATATTTATTTTTTATTCTTAAATGTTATGTTTCTTGTTGTTGTTTTTGTATGTGTGCACTAAAAGCTTCAGTACCAAGGTAAATTCCCTGTGTGTGCAAACACACTTGACAGTAAAGCTCTTTCTGATTCTGAACAGGTCGTGACAGAAGTGTTCATGTTCATTCATTTGGAACGAGGAAGGCATTATGCAATATTTTATTGTTGAGACACATTATTTTTAATTGTGTCCATTAACCCTCTGGGCTTCACGTGTTGTTGTCACCGGGAGTGTTTTGACATGCCCTGACTCATGCTTATTTCTGTTACTTCATTTTCATGGCTAATGTCTGATTACACTGTATTCAGCACAAACTCTGAGAAAATGATGTTTATAAGTGGTTTGTGAAAAAAGTCACTGAAGGCCATAAAATGCGATTAATTCAAAATTCTTAATGCGTTAAAATAGTTCATGTGAAATTGTGTCATAACGTAATTTATATCACGTTTCACTTTAAAACTGAACTCTCTGTCACATTCTCTCATTGTATCTGAAGAGCGTGAGACCCCCCACATCGCACTGTTCCCGTCTGAACGGAACGTCGAAACATCCCACCGCTGTGTGGCTAGATGATATGAAAACTGTTGTTTTTTTTGTTTGCTGGATAAGCAACCAGCGTCTCGCTATGAAAGTTTGATGGATGAGGATTGCAATCAAAGTAAAGACGATTGTGTGATGTACAGCAGTCTTACATTAAGCGTGAGTGAGTCTGTTATATTGATGAGCAACAACATCATGAGCGCTCTTGACGCGCTGATCGCTCGTCTTTTCACAGGTGTTCACATCTGAGGTCTTCTTAAGAGGCTGGATCCAAACTGAAGCTGATGTACTCTCTAGTCACCTTAGGAGGGGCATCCCAAGATAAAACAGAAAGCAAATGGAGAATAATTTGCGTAGCTGCTGTTCATAGGTTAAGTTAAAATAGCCATGTGCAATTGATCTGATATGTACAGAGCCCTGGACATGACATGCAGGAAAAATAATAGGCTAAATCATGCACACGATTTACTATTTCGTTCCTCGATTTTTTAAATCATGCGCATGATTTATAAATCGAGGGAACGAATAGTAAATTGTGCGCACAATTTCATTTTTTTTCTTGCATGTCATGTGTGGGGCTCCGTAGATATGAGATGCATTATGTGAATGCTTGGCTAAAGAGATGCGTCTTTAATCTAGATTTAAACTGAGAGATTGAGTCTGAGCCCCGAACATTATCAGGAAGGCTATTCCAGAGTTTAAGAGCCAAATGTGAAAACGCACATCTTTAAAAAACATTAAAAATAGTAATGTTTACAAACTTTTGACCAGTACTGCACATCCCCATGCATGTGTTACTTTATTTTGCAAAATTATTTTATTATATTATTTTTTAGTTATTCTAAGAAGGCTTTGACATCCAAAGTGACATTGTATGAGCAATAATTCTATAACATTTTATCAATAATGGCTAGATGATTGTGCAACTGATCAATAACAACTGAGTATTCAGCAAGCTGTGTATTGATATCTTGTATATATTCTTGTCATTTTTAGGTTCTGAGACCATATGGGGTGAAGGTGAAGACAGAACCAAACTAAAGCTGGACTGTAACCTACTGGAGTCAAGTCAAATCACCTTTATTTATATAGCGCTTTTTACAATGCAGATTGTGTCAAAGCAGCTTTACATTGATAACTGGTACATAATTTTGGCTGCACAGCAGCTCTTAAAGAATAGTGTCAATGCAGGCATACCAAAGCACTGTTGAATATCAAATGTCAAGTCAAATGTCAAGTGTACCCAACTAAGCAAGCCAAAGGCGACAGCGCAAAAAACCCAAACTCCAACAGGTGACATCAGGTGGCAAACAGGTGTTAAAATGGAGAAAAAAAATCTTGGGAGAAGCCAGGAGTCTGGACTATATGATAGACTTCATATGCAGCTACTGGCATGGATGCAGCATCAGAAGTTTTTGAAAAGAGGAGCATTGTCTTCTCCAAGAAAAGTGTGGAGGATTCAGCTGGCCTTCATCGACCCCATGAGGTGACTCCATGTAAAATGAATCAGCTTGCTTTAGGCCCCTGATATGAATGAATCTTCACCTCATGAGCTGATATCATTTTAAACATTCTTAAAATGTTTTTTTTTTTGTGAATGTTTTGTAGTATATGTAATATATATGTAATCCGCTCCACACCCACAGGAACTCAGACCAACCACATACACAGCCACACACCTCCTCTCTTCATTCTCCCCTCACTGAGACAGAAGTATCTAAACTTCTCCGTCATCCCACCACCTGTCTCTCTAGATCCCATCCCCTCACACCTTCTACAAGCCATCGCTCCCACACTTTTACCAGCACTTACACATTATCAACACATCTCTCCTCACTGGCACTTTCCCTAACACATTCAAGCAGGCTCGGTAACCCCAGTGCTTAAAAAACCCACATTAAACACGTATCTTGTAGACAGCTACAGACCTGTTTTCGCTCCTACCATTCATAGGAAAACACTTGAACGAGTTTGTTTTCACCAGTGTCAACTTTCCTCTCACAGAGCAACCAATTGGATGTCAATCAATCTGGTTTCAAGAGCCCACTCGACTGAGACTGCACTGCTGTCGGTCACTGAATCCTTGCGGATTGCAAGACTGATTCCAATCATCAGTCTCATTCTGCTCGATCTATCTGCTGCCTTTGACACGGTGAATCATCAGATCCTTCTGTCCACCCTGTCATCACTGGGCATCACAGGAGCTCCACTCTCTGTTTGAATCCTATCTCACAGGAAGGTCTTTCAGGGTGCCTGGAGAGGGGAGGTATCCAAAACTCATCAACTGACCATGGGGGTTCCTCAGGGTTCAGTTCTTGGACCCCTCCTCTTCTCCATTTACACTACATCACTTGGTCTCATCATTCAGGCACATGGTTTCTCCTACCATTGCTATGCTGATGACACACAACTCTTCCTTTCATTCCAACCAGATGATCCCAAAGTAGCTGCACGAATCTCAAGTTGTCTGGCGGACATCTCGGCATGGATGTGTCACAAGCCGGGCTAAAACTCGGGTCTCTGAGGTAGTAGTTGAGAGATCTGCCACTAGACCACAGAGGCTGAAAAAGTTGGACCCAAACGAAACACTCTAGGCAGAACTCCAGGCAATGTTGGTTTATTAAAAAAAAAGTCTTTGCAAGCCAAAATCTAACAAAGTTCTTCTCAGACAGAGGATTGGTAACATGAGAGATAATTGAAAAAAAAACACTATAAAAATAAAGCTCCTCGAGGGAGAAAACAAAACTAGAGCTCAGAACAATCAATAACTAAGAACACCTTACTTGAGGTAGCATGGAAGGACTAGGAAGGACTTGGAACAACAAGCAGGTAGCACGCAGCCAAGACTCAAAAAACCAAGTGAGGAACAAAAAGGAAAAACACAGCTAAAATACCCTAAGAGAAACAAGGCACAGGTGACCTGGATAATGCTAACAAGATCAAACGAGGAAGAATAAGACAGAGGGGAACACAGGGGCCTCTAGAGGCATGGAGAAAACTACAGGAGTAGAATGCTGACAGGACCCCCTCCTCTAGGAACGGCTTCCTGACGTTCCTTCCAGAACGCCCCTGGCCTCCAGGTGCGAAACTCCCGGATCAAGCTTGGTCCAGGATGTCTTTGGCTGGAACCCAGGAGCGCTCCTCCGGCCCGTAGCCCTCCCAATCCACCAGATACTGTAACGAGTTCTGGACCCTCCGGGAGTCCAGTATCCGGCGCACTGTGTAGGCTGGCTGGCCGTTGATGATCCTGGGAGGTGGAGGGGGTCTGTGTGGGGGGGCAAAGGGAGAAGACAAGACAGGTTTTAGTAATGAGACATGAAATGTGGGGGTTAATTCTAAGAGAACGAGGGAGAAAAACGAAAAAACAGGGTTAACTTTCCTCGCTATGCGAAAAGGGCCGATGTATTTCTGGGAAAGTTTCTTGGATTCGACCCGGAGGGGCAGGTTCTTTGTAGCTAGCCAAACTCTTTGACCGGCTCGGAAATTAGGAGCAGTCCGGCGGCGGCGATTAGCTTGATCTTGGTATCTTTGGGAAGTTTGAAGGAGGGTAAGTCTGGCCTTCCTCCATGTTTGCCGACAGCGTTGGACAAAGCGTTGGGCTGAGGGAACACCTACTAGTGCTTCTTCCTCTGGGAATAATGGGGGCGTATATCCAAACTGGCATTCAAAGGGGGATAGTCCAGTGGCTGAGGACTGGAGGGTGTTGTGAGCATATTCAGCCCAAATGATATAGGTGGCCCAAGACGTGGGATTGTTAGCCGCCATACATCGGAGGGTGGTCTCCAAGTCCTGATTAATTCGTTCCGTTTGGCCATTCGACTCTGGATGGAACCCAGATGATAGGCTGGCTGTGGCCCCAATAAGCCTGCAGAAGGCTCCCCAGAACCGGGATGAAAACTGGGGACCTCGATCAGAGACAATGTCCAAGGGAATACCAAATATACAGAAGACATGGTTAATGAGAAGCTCTGCAGTTTCCTGGCCGAAGGCAGCTTGGGCAGGGGAATGAACCGGGCAGCCTTAGAGAACCAGTCTACAACACCAGGATGACCGTTGTTGCCCTGGGATGGTGGAAGTCCGGTAACAAAGTCCAGAGAAAGGTGCGACCATGGCCTGCGGGGACCGGTAAGGGACGGAGCAGTCCTGAGGTCGCTGATGTGTAGACTTTCCTTGGTTGCACACAAGGGCAGGCTTCCACATAGACCTTAACATCCTTCTTGAGGATGGCCACCAAAACCCCCGCTGGAGAAAGTCAAGGGTGCGAGCACCTTCTGGATGGCAAGTCAAGGGAGATCATGACCCCCTGCAAGACCCGGGCCCTGGCAGACTGAGGAACAAACAGGCGTCCAGGAGGACCATTACCGGGTCAGGCCTCATGGGCAAGGGCCTCTCGCACCACTCTTTCAGTTCCCACTGAAGGGGGCGACAATCCTAGACCTCGGAATTATTGAGTCAAAGGCTCTCTTGTGTCTCAGGAGAGTAGGCTCGAGACAGGCATCCGGCTTGACATTTTGTGCCAGGCCTGTAAGATAGGAGAAACTGAATCGATTAAAAAACAGTGACCATCGAGCTTGCGGGGGTTTAACCGCTTAGCCTGCTGGAGATATTCTAGGTTTTTGTGGTCCGTGAGAACCTGGAAAGGTGTTGGGGGGGGAGCCACAACTCCAAGGCAAGTTTTACTGCAAGCAACTCACGATCCCCACGTGGTAGTTGCGTTCAGCATCCGACAGGCGACGAGACATAAGGCGCCAAGGGTGTAATTTTCCATCTTCACCTCTCTGTGACAGGATGGCCCCTACCCCCCACCTCTGAAGCATCACCTCCACACCAAAAGGTCTTTCTGGGTCAGGGATCAAAAGAATGGGAGCGGAAGTGAAGCGGCCTTGAGATCCTTGAAGCCCCTGCTGCCTCCGGACCCCACTGAAGCTTGGTTCCTCCTCCCTTGTAAGCGCAGTCAAGGGGGCCACCACAGAGCTGAAATCTTAATGAACTTCCTATAGAGTTTTGCAAAGTCAATAAAACGTGAACCTCCTTGACCGTAGTAGGTATGGGCCAGTTGTGGACCGCTTCTACCTTTAGGGTCCATCCCAGGTGGCCAGGAGGACAATGAATCCAAGAAACTGAGCCTGTGTAACATGGAAATCACACTCTCTGGCTTTACTAGAGGTGATTGTCGAGGAGTCTCTGGAGTACCCTCTAACATGCCCCTCATGCTCCTCCATGAGATAGAGGAAATGGAAATGTCAAAGGTATACAAAGACGAACTGATTGAGCAGGTCCCGGAGGACATCATTAATTAATTGCTTGGAATAATGCAGGGGCATTGGTGAGCCCAAACGGCATCACGAGATACTCATAGTGGCCTGTGGGGGTATTTGAAGGCAGTCTTCCATTCGTCTCCCTGCGGATCCGCACAAGATGGTAGCATTGCGAGATCCAGCTTAGTAAAAATGGAGCTCCTTGAAGCAGCTCAAAAGCTGTGGCCATGAGGGTGAGGGGGTATCGATTCCAAACTGTGATCTTGTTGAGGCCACGGTAATCAATACAAGGCCTAAGACCCCCGTTTCTTCTCAACAAAGAAGAAACCTGCCCCAGCTGGGGGAGGTAGAGGCACGGATGATGCGGCTGCCAGGACTCCTTAATGGTAGATGTCCATAGCTGAGCCCTCTGGGGAGACAGGGAGAAGATCCGACCCCTGGAGGGCAGGAGCCAGGGATAAATCAAATAGCCACAGTCGTAGGTGCGGTGAGGTGGTAAGGAGGTAGCCGGGACTTGCTGAAACTGCCTTGAATTGATGATAAACGCTGGGGACTCGGGACGTCGACAGAGTCTTGAAAATCAGAAATAGGGCTGGAGGACTCTGAAGTAGACAGGAGAGTTGGCAAGTGGGACCCCAACTTAGACAGTGCCCATGGGCCAGCGATATGCGGATTAGTCTGCGCAGCCAAGGGTGACCAGGATAAGGGGTACTCGGGGGAGTCAATAAGATAGAAGGTCTCCTCCTGCTGTGTTTAAAAATGGTAGTTGCAGGGATGGAGGGGGGCCCTCTTGTTACTTTGACTGGTTCCAAGGTCTGCCATCCGCCGGTGGTAAATGCCTGGGGTGAGGAAGAAGTTGGGTAGGAACTTTAGTTTCTTAGCAACGGTTAGATCTAAGAGTCGCCTGCGGCACGACATCGATCAAACCTGCGACCAGATGCTGGTGGCCTTCCCAGGACAAAGGGCTGGCTGACAGGACGGCGGGTAGCAGAGGACTTAATTTTTCCCCATCACAGCCCTACTGCGGCTGTACGGGGACAGGCGTTTCCCGACGAGCTCGGGCAAGTGGAACGGAAATGGCCGGAAGCACGCACTCGAGAGCAACAACGCTCCTCATGCGACGTTCCCTCTCGCTGGGAGAAAGCCTGGAACGGCCCACCCTGCAGTCTTCTGGGAATCATGGAGCTGTTCGGGAACTGGGGAAGTTCTGGATGCAGGAATACCAACAGGAGAAACAGACTGTTCAGGAACTTGAGAATGTGACTCCTTTGCGACGAGCCGCCCTCCGCTCTCTCAGGCGATTGTCTAGGCGGATGCCATTGCTATGAGGGACTCAAGACCTCAGCTGGTTCTCGAGTGGCTAACTCGTCTTGAAGTGGCTCAGACACAACTCCTTGAAAGCAGACCCTCGTGCCTCATCGTTCCATCGCTCTTGCTGCTATGGTCCGAAACTCTATGGCGAAATCTGCGTGCTACGGGAACTGACGGAGATGAGTAGGCGCTTGGAAGCCTCCCGACCACTGACAGGATGATCAAACACTCGCTTGAATTCTTCCACAAATGCCACGTAGGACTCACACAGTATCTGGATTCCATACTGCAGAGCCCAGGAAAGTCCTTGTCTGAGAGAAGGGTAATAATGTAAGCAATCTTAGAGCGATCTGTGGGAAAACTTGAGGGTGGAGCTCGAAGGTGAGAGAGCACTGGGTGGTGGAAACCCTGGCAGGAACTGGGATCTCCAGCAAAGGGCTTAGGAGGTGGTAGTCGGGGCTCCGCCACAGGAGAAGGCCTGTCCACACTCGGAGGGGATGCAGAGGAAGGTGAAGAACCCAGGGAGGCGTTCGAGAGCTGGCGGATGGAACTCATCAATCGGCAAGAGTTGAGAGTGTTTGGCCATTAGCTCTTCTTGTCGGCTAGAGAACGGCTTCGTGGCGCTGAAAAGATGCCTCGTGTTGAGCAAATCACTGCCAACAGGTCCTTGGAAACCGGAGTGTTTCTGGGTCCATGACTGACTTGGTTTTCTGTCACAAGCCGGGGCTAGGAACTCGGGTCTCTGATGTAGTAGTAGAGATCTGCCACTAGACCACAGAGGCTGAAAAGTTGGGCCCAAACGAAACATCTAGGCAGAACTCCAGGCAATGTTGGTTATTACAAAAAAAAGTTTGCAAGCCAAAAATCTAACAAAAGTTTTTCTCAGACAGAGGCAGGGGTAACATGAGAGATATTGAAAAAACACATATAAATAAAGCTCCTCGGGGGAGAAACAAAACTAGAGCTCATTAACAATCTCAATAACTAAGAACACCTTACTTGAGGTAGCATGGAAGGACTAGGAAGGACTTGGAACAACAAGCAGGTAGCACGCAGCCAAGACCAAAACCCAAAGTGAGGAACAAAAAAGGAAAAACACAGCTAAAATACCCTAGGAAACAAGCACAGGTGACCTGGATAGCTAACAAGATCAAACGAGGAGGAATAAGACAGAGGGGAACCACAGGGGCCTCTAGAGGCATGGAGAAAAACTACAGGAGGTGGTAGAATGCGACAGGATGAAAGAACATCATCTACAGCTCAACCTGGCTAAGACTGAGCTTTCATCTTCCCTGCCATCCGACTCTAAATCAGGATTTAGCATCCAGCTAGGCACATACTCAATTACCCACATCAAATTGGCCAGAACATCTTGGAGAGTAATCTTTGAGACACAAAACTGACCTTCAAGACCACAGTGCAAAGACAGTCGGTCATTGCAGAGTTGCACTATACGAACATCGGAAATCAAGGCCTTTCAACAGAAACATGAAAAACAACTTCGGTCCAGGACCCCTGTCTTTGTAGGCTTGATTACTGCAATGATCCTTCTGGCTGGATGCCATCATGCCAATCAAGTCAGTTTGTCTACAAATGATCAGAACTCAGCAGCCACGTCCGTCGTTACGACGCCCAAAAACAGAGCCACGTCACGCATCTCTAGATCTCTGCACTGGCTACCACTTGCTGCTTGCATAAAATCAAGGAGTTGACGCTTGCTACAGTATCTACCACCGGCTCAGCACACTCTATTACAATAACTTTACGAGGCTACACTCTACCAGAGTGTATCATGCAAATGAGGCAGAAGGCGAGCGGGTACCATCACTATCCAGGACATTACTCGTTCCTGTTCCCTTGCTGTGGAAGGATCTCCCTCGCTTCTTCCGGAATGCAGATCCCTGGCATAGTCAAGAGACAGATGAAAACTCATCTCTTTCGAAGAGCACTTAACCTCATCTTAAACAAACAAAACCAAAAAAATTCTATACCTATCCTGTCACTTCTCTAATAACTCTAGTGGTAGATTATGATACTCTGAGCACTGCAAAACCTTGTATTGTGGGGGTGTTGGTAAGCACTTATTGTGGTCCATTTGCCTCGTCAGGATGACTCGCTTGTTGTATTCCTCACTTGTAAGTCAATGGATAAAGCTTTGCCAAATGAATAGATGGGAAATGTAGACTGTCCAATTGAAGAATTTTTTTACCTTTAAAGCTTTGTAATCATGGTTGCCTGTGTTGGGCTGTGTTTGCAGTTTGTACAAGACTAGGGCTGCAGCAGCTAAGCAATAAAATACTAGGTATATTGGGATAATGAGCAAAATTACAAAAAGTACATGTTTCCTCATAAACAGGTTAGAGTTTTGCTAACTAAATGCAATGTGTTAATTTAAACCACAGATAGCAAATTGTTTGGGCGAATCCAGTGAATTTGGATGAGAGTTTGGCCACATACAGCCGGATTACAGTCCAAGAAATGGGCCAAAGACACGTACCGAAAGGGAGCCGACCAATGCCCGAAAGCGACCCGAACACCCACAACTTCTTCCACGTCCCAGAAATCAGACATACGGCCCACAAATAGCCTGTAATCCCCAGATGGTCAGCACAGAAACAAATCATCCAGAAGCACCAGATTACACCCATAGCTGGACGATATATGCAGAAAAAGTTTAAATGTATTTTCTGTAATCTATTTTTTTGTAAAAAAATGACACAGTTTTGGATACAGAGATTCTGAATCCCCAGTCCCATGACCATTCTCTACAACTCAACGCTTCTGAATTTTATGCACAAAAATATTTTAAATTTCTTCCTCTATGTTCCACATGTGCGGCCATCATCTGCATATAACTGCTGTTTAATATTGGATTGAATCCTTCACAACAGCATGATCATTCTTTGAATAAACAGGATTTCATCGCACGTCCCTGAGGTGTCCATTTTCTACATTCACCCATTGAGAAATATACTGCCCACCTGACCTGAAACTTTAAAAAATCTCACTTCAATTCCCATTCTTCGCATTAATAACAATCCTTCTATACACATCTAGCATATGCCTTTTGAATGTCGAAGATACTGCCAAAACCCCTCTTATAGCTAAGTCTTCTTTACATAAGTTTCTAATCTTTTAATGCACTAAGGGATCTACCACGAAAAACCAAACCTGATTAGAAGCTATTAACTACTCGGCTTTCTAACACATAATAGGGTCCTAAATTAGTTTTTCCATCACTTTAAGCGGTTAGATTTTGGTTGGAGGTTGGACCAGAGTGGCCAAGGGGAGAACGGAGGCCACCAAAGACAAAAAAGGGACGAAGGAGTCATAGTCATTTTACAGGGTTGACTATCATTCTATTTTTTGCATTAACCATGTTCATATTATGTTGTTGCTGTGTGTGTTGTAGATTTTTTGCCTGTGGGGTGCTTTAACGGTGGGATAGAGTGGCTGGTGGTTTGGTCCACTTTATTTTGTCTTGCCTTCTAGGTTGCAGTGTGATTGCCGTGAGCTTGATTTGCAGGGGGGAGCCGTTTTTGTCTGTTTATGCCATTCCGTCTTCACAACTAGGTAACGTGTGGCCTAGACTTGTGCCGATATTCGGTAATGCGATAAATCGCGATAATGAATAGACGATCTTGTAATAGTCGGCACTCAGATAACGTAAATAATATTTATTACCAATTATTAATTTGTATAAGCAATAAGAATACTTTACCCATCAACTCGTATAAAATGAAAACACCGCGGTATGTCTGCCTCAAACGGACACGCGCTCAGATTGTAAACAATCCCCAACTGCCCGAGACACATGGCGGAACCAGTGAAGGGACCGAGCTGAATGAAAGTGCGCGTTAAATTTCTGACAGCAGAGGGCGCTGATGGAACGCAGGTGGCAGCGGTACCACGGAAAACCAGGCAACAAAGTAATGCACTAGTGAAGTTTTTACCAAATGCTGCAAACAGCCATCATTTTTTGTAATCTTCAGTTGTTGTTCACATGAGACAGTAAAAAGAAATGGACAACCGAGACCCCATTGGAACTCAATTGAGACAATGGAAGCCAATTTTTAGCGTATTTTGTTAGCAATTCGTTTCTGACGCGCAGACCAAACTAAGCTTGATGACGTCCAGCAAACCTGTCTGACAGAGTAAATCTATAGTCGCTGTGCGGGCAAACTGCCATCGGTAATCTGCAGAGACGGCGAGTTGAGCGGGGAGTTCTTTGGCGGAGGTGAGCAGGAGTAATATTATGATTAATTATTTTGTATGTATTTTAAAATGTAACCAGCTACCTATTAAGTTAATGCATACTAGTCAGAAGTTATGTAAAATTATGTTCAGAACTGATATGAATTCATACCCAATAGTTATTTAATGGCCCAGAGATCGAAATATTTTAAATATAATTTAATTTTTGATGCACATGATGTTGTATAACGTTAATAGGCGCCGAATATAACCACAAAATGGCGTTAACTGTTATCTACACATCTACATCGCAAGGAGAAATGGGCGAATCAGTCATAGAAAAAAAGTTAGTCAGTAACGCTTGGACCAAAGCGTCTGCTGGGCCTGTGAAATAACAGATAGATAATAAATGGACAATAACGAATGTCACAATAAATCTATAACTAATGGTTTTCATTTTTTTCCTCATAGGTAAAAATACAAACTTGCTTTGCTAACCAGAAAAAGAGAAGAAAAAAAAAATTAAATTATTAAAGTTTGTGGATTAAAAGCTACTTCATAGTATCACGTGCCAAATACCAAATTATCCAATTCCCCAAAACACGTTGTGGAAATATTTTGTCCCGTTGCTTTTTGGCCTCTATATGGCTTCTATCGTTGAAGATCCACGAGGCCTGCGAGACTTAGCTCCTGTCGTACGGTTTTCTCTACTGTGCGACAGAGAGTCGATGTGGTGGTTATGAGCAATCGTTACGCTATTTTGACAAAAACTGTTTTAAGGGGCCATAATGTAAACATCGAAGGTAATGGAGCCCTTTATCATGGTGGGTATCTTAGAAATAAATAATGGACAAATGGTCTTTTTTAAATCGCCTCAGTATGTATGTCAAGTATTCG
>JAOTNS010004076.1:0-70242 GCA_028476615.1 Culter alburnus | reverse complement strand
TGTAGATATTGTTGCTCTCATGGATCCTGTAGCTCCCCAGCTCCTGGTTGATGGGAAGAGTAATTAAAACCTATCGTAAAATGGATTTGTTCTATCAGTCCAACTTAAGACAAAATTAGGCAGCTGGAGGCCCATGTCCAAAATCTGTTACTGCTGGAAGCTGAGCACTGAAGCAGATTCGGAATTCCCGTACAAAGACATTTATGGCTCCTTTTATGTATATGTTGTTTATTTGTGAATTTACATTATTACAATTATGGGGCCAGGTGTAAAATGTAATGATTGGTGAACCTAGCCGTGTGCACCAGTGGCGTGAATATGGTTTTTACCATAGATCCTTTTAAACTGAAAGCTATATTTTCATTAAATGGACAGCAAGCATTGAAACAGATATATGCTGTGTAGACATTGTTTATACAAATTTATGAGTGAAGAACATCTTACCAGCTTGCCCTGCTTATAGGAAAGCAATACAAATACTATACAATACAATATTATATTTGCAGTACATACATTATACAATATATTCACCTTAGTTGTAATTACTATAATTTTGTTTCATAATTGCAAGATTTGTTTACTGTATAAAATATATTCTTTTTTGTAACTACATGCTCTGGATGCTGTTTTTTTTTTTTTGCCATTTTTTTAATGTAGTGTCTATGATGATTATATCAACTGATGTGTGTATGAGCTGAAAGCATTGTTTGAGGTGAAATTGATTTGAGGTGATGGATTGATTTTGCCAGAAGAGTCAGGGGTTTTGTGAATGTAGTTTGCAGATTTGGTTCTGTTTAATTTTGAGAAAAATGGGTGAAGCAGGTTTCAAGAAATGTGTCTTAGCAATTGTTAGAAAAACTGTAACAGAATTGCGTACTATAATCTCTCACCAATATTGTATGCACAATGTTTTTCAGTTTGCTTGAAATTGCCTTTATGTTCGTTAAAGCTGCAGTCCGCGATTTTTGGCTCTCTAGCGGTTAATAAACAGAACTGCACGCATCATGCGGAAGAACATTGTAGCCGGAGCTACTTCTCTCAGTGTATATCTATGGCGAGTCACGCAGTTACTGTGATACTCTGCGGCGAGTCCTACCAGTCCGGTCTGAAATAGTCTGAATATAAACACTTATTATAAGTGTACCATAATGATCAGGGTAAGACAAAAACACTGTTTGGAAAATGGATTCATGTTGTACATTTCATTATATAATTTTTGTAAATTTTGAACACAAAAAAAGTTGCGGACGCACTTAATTACATGTTTTTTAATGTCATCTTTTGAAGTGAGTGGGTATTATTTCAAAATAATGAATAAAAAATGATAAGTCAAGATTATTGTTGTTTTGTCTGAAGATGCACACCAGTAATGTTTTTTTTTTTTTTTTTTATAAACGTTATAAATAATTGTATTTATATAAAATTAACGTTATAACATCATAACATTTATAAAGCTACTTACTCAACTGGTAAAATAAAACATATATAAGCAATACAACATTTACTGAAGGTGCCATAAAATATACTGATGACTAATTTTGAAAAATGTTCTATTGCGCTTGTGAAATTCGCCGATTTTGGGTATGTGAAGGATTCTATAAAATGGGGATGTGCCGTCATGATTTACAGCTGTGATTGACAGCTTCTCTGAGCAAAGTAGTCAGTGAGGCACCAACTTTTTTAGGGATTTTCGGAGGGGATTGGCTCTAACTTTAATTTCTACATTAGCTTTAACTTTAATTTCTACATTTCCATAACTTCACGCCGACGTAATGAGAGTGGAGGTGTGTCGTCCATGTATTTTATTTTTTTTTTACAGTTGAAACCTTGTCTTGCTATCACCAGACCAAGCTCAATTTAAAATTGAACGTTGGTCTGGGGAGCAATGTTCCCTCTAATTTTTTTTCTCGCTGAGCAAAACTTTTCTCTGTTGAGCGCACATTTTGGCCACCTGAACAAAAAACATCCTTTATATCACCTGTACAATGAACGTAAACCACACACACAAAATGGTTTTATCATGCAACTGTAACATAACTTTAATGTGCCATTTCTATTTTATTTGACCCTTGATGTAACTTAGTGATTTATTAAATAATATGTTTGAAATTAAGCAGTTCAGTCACTAAATTAAGCACATTTTAGGTTACTTGAGATTTTTTCACATTGCTGTATTAACTGTACCAGTCTTTAGCAAGAAACTCTATTAAAAAATAATTTCTGTCCTCCTGCAGGACAGTTCAATTCTTTATAATAATATAATATGAGCAGTTACAATGATGGTTTGGAACAACCATAATGTGTTTTTGTACAGTCAATTATTAGCAACAGACAGTGTTAAACCATCAAAATTACATGTTTATTGCTTATGAATTTCCCAGATTTTATATACCAGGAGGTTTCAAGATTTTTCATAGCAAGGAGCCCTAAACAATCCCCTTGTGAGATCAATTTTTTATTAGGCTTACATCATGGGCGTCGGAAGCAAAAAAAATTGTGGGTGGGTCCTCCCTCCAAATGTTTTTTTTATGCAATTATATATATATATGTGCGCACAACTGGAGAAATACACTATTATCTTTGATTTCGTTAGATAGAAAGGAAGCAGGGCCGTACGCAGGGTTTTATATTTACCGAGGTCACAAAATGTATTATGCTAGGGGGGTCGGGGGCATGCTCCCCCGAGAAAATTTTGATTTTCTTGTGTACATATATGCATTTTAAGACATTTTAAGGCCAACAATTGGATACAATAGCTTAAACCATGTCAACAAATACATACATGCATGCACAGTTTTTGAGGCAGCTTTAATCGCACGTTTGGTAATTCCATGACTTAATTTACCTCAGAATAATGATGGCGCTGCCCGACCCACATACATGGTTCCGACGCCCATGGCTTACTATATAATAAAATAAATATTTAGTATTTAACTGATATACAGTATTATATCGGTTTAAATGCTTCCATTTGTTTTAATATATTATATAGTGAAAAAAGTGAAGCATTTTAACTGATAGCTAATATTTTTAAGAAAAGTGAACGTTAACTCGTTTTATAGTTATCTAAACATCCCTGAAACCCACACCACCACACACAAAAATCTATTTAAACTGAGGTATATCACTGATGTATTTTGAGTTTGCAAGCTACACCTGTGGTGGGTGTGTAATTGTAAATGTCTCAGAGTTTTGTTAGCATTCTGTGCCCATCATCCGTTATTTCCACCACTTTTCATTAAAACATGACGTTTTATTTCACATTTCTTTTCGTTTCGCGTTGCCTCTCGTATTGATGTATTTAGTCCGCAAACATGACAGTATTCTTACCGTGACTGATTTGGCTCAGGGCCAGCCAGCTCACACGCGCTCAATCGTTCTCTTTCTATGGAACCTGTAAACCTATGCTGTAAACCGCATTCACCGGTTCCAACTCTATAGCGACAATAACTCTATAGCGGTTGTCCAGAGCACTGCAATTATTTCTCATTTAAACTACTACAATCATTTTCATGTCTGTTCTCTGCGCGGCAATCATTTCTTCTGCGCGGCCACGGCTTCAGAAGTGCGCGGCCGCGCACGCGCGCAGCTTAGAGGGAACATTGCTGGGGAGTCTGTATGTATTTTCTACTGCACAAGAGGCGTGATCAATGAGCATTATTCACGCAATTGTATAGTCCTTCAACCAATCAGAACGTACTTTGCAGAGCGACGCGAAAACTCCAGACAGGTTTAGTTTGTATTGGTTTGTAGCATTGATCAGCAGTTTGTATTTGCTGATGTCCAAAAGTCAATCAGAGGTAGAATTTTTACTTCTAAAAGTTGAAATGGCACATTAATATGGAAGCTTGTTTACACCATGATATAAAAAATAAAAAGGTAATTGCAATTTTTTTAATTCTCGCTTTATATCTCGCAATTCTGAGAAAGGTCTATCTATCTATCTATCTATCTATCTATCTATCTATCTATCTGTTGTACTGAGTTTCTGTATAAAGCCCTATTCGGACGGGATTAGTTTTACATGGGGATGTGGAGTAATGCAATTTTACCTCAGGACGTCTGTAATATTAAAGGCTCTCTAAGCGATCCTGGGTGGAGTAACTTCCTGTTGACGTTCGAAGTGTTGTCAAACAAAACAGAGGCTAGCTAGACCCTCCCTCCTCCTCCTCCTGCCCCTCCCCTCCGTGCTTCCTGAAACAGTCATGAACGCGCATTTAAAATGTAAGTAGCTTGCGTATAGACCCTTAAAAGTTTGTAAACATTGCAACGTTTCCTGGTGGGCGGGGCTTAGCTGGAGGCAAAAAGAGACGCTGGACTCAATGTTGACAAGCGTAAGCTAGCATGTTTTAGGAGGGATTTATTAAACATAGATGCAGAAGAAGGTTCAGAACTGTCCGAATATGTACAGTCACTGACTCTGCGGGACCGTGACAGCTATTTTTGTAAATTAACTTAAGTTTTGGATATTTCCTAGACAACATATGAATTACTTTCGGGTGGTTCGGGGAATTTTGTCAAGGCTTACTGTCTAATGTAACCTAACGCTGGGCTAACTATGATTATGGCTAGCAATGTGGATTATTTTAAGAGACCATTCAAAGGATGGCACACACATCTATCGCTGTATGTTTGTTTAACATTTAAGCTAGCTAGTGCGCTGAAAGTTGGTGACTTTTCACCTATAAAACAGAAACTTGCTAATTTGTACTAGATAAAACCAACACACCATTACGCATCGATTATTTTACCTGATATGAAGTGTGCACTGCAAACACGTGTATTATTTATGATCGTCTCCGTCCAGTATGTACACCGTATTGCATTCAACCACAATTATCTTTTTATTTCTTTGAAGGAATGTCTTCCGGGAACTTGGGTACAATTGGTTTTATATTCGCACATTCGGACATCCGTATTCAATAGCCTTGTTAATCACACTACATTGGACATTCAGTGGACATTCACAAGTAAATATTGCCATTAAAACAATACTTGCCTATTTTGATCGACTGTGAAAAATGTTGTAAGTTGACAATCGTTGGTTGTCAATATCATGTCGCTGCTTAAAATTCGCAAACATTAATTTATTGCACATTTATTGGAAAGTCTGCATTGATCAGAAATCCGAATGTGCCAATATAAAACCAACTTTACCCAAGTCTGCCGGGATCTGGTAAAACTTTAGTTTTGAACCAAAAGTCCTGTTCCTTCTATTCTGGCAGCCAAAAACACAACAAGACGACATTTTAAAGTCAAAACCTCAAACTTTTAGCGCGCCTGCTATGAGTTCTTATTTATGTTTTGCCTCCAGCTAGAGCGGTGACGTCACAGTGACGTAGGCGATTAAGGGGTCTATTCGGTTGTTAAGTCTGATGTCACGCGGCAGCGCTTCCGGGTCCTAACGCTCTCTTGTCTCTGGTTCACCATCTCATACCACAAGAAAACAACAAATGGTGCTAATATACACACACGATGTGGTGTAATACTACAAAAAAAAATTATAATCATAACCTTTATCTTCATACCAAAATTCCAGATGGCCAGACAATGATTCATCTTTTATAAATCGTTAAAATATTAATGTCTGTGACGCTGTGAGCACGGAGACTGTTTTGTAGACTTTAAGTATTTAAAATGTTTAACTTTTCTAAATGATTGATGTTTAATATGAATAAATAGCGCTCATAAACGGCTGTCGATGGCATTCTCAAGTGAAATGAGTCCAGGCTTGGACCCGGAAACGGCGTTCCTTACGTCACGACTTAACAAGCGGATAGACGCTGCTTGTCGGTTATTGGCTGGAGCATGTTTATTATGTTAAGTGGTCCAGGCTGCACCAGTTTGTTTTTGTTGCCGTTTTCGGAGCTTGTGGCGACTACAGAGATCGCGTTTTTTTACAGTGTGTTCAGGGGACAGGCAGCTAGCGGATAGTGAGGAGATGTTTGCTGTATGTGACAAAAAATGTTTTGGCCTAAAACACGTGACTTCGCTTAGAGCACCTTTAATTGGCCAATTCGCATGGGACAAGACATCTCAGTAAAACTAACTGAAGTGAGAGGGGTAACTCGATTTACGCACCGCTGTCAAATGGCCGTCGGTGTTCTGTTAAGTCATGAAATTACAACATGCGATTAAAGCTGCCTCAAAACTGTGCATGCATGTATTTGTTGACATGGTTTTAAAGCTATTGTTATCCAATTTGTTGGCCGTAAAACGTCCTAAAATGCACAAGTACACAAGGGAAATCTAAATTTTCTCGGGGGAGCATGCCCCGTACCCCCCTAGTAACTACATTTTCTGACCTCGGTAATTATGAAACCCTGTGTACAGCACAGTTATATTCTATCTAATGAAATCTGAGGTAAACGTGTATAAATAATGGGACCAAACGCGATTGAATGTAAAGGGTTGTGTCTCGTTATTCTATTAATAACTACCGATTGATTTTGCATTTCTATCAGAAATTAAGAATTATTAGTGTCATTGTAGTGCTGCAAATATCTAAGCTATATCTAATACTTCAAATCTCAAAGTTAAATCAGAATTTTTTTTGTAAAAATGTTTCTGTAACAGCTGCCAAAAATAGTATATAGCTCCACTGTGTTTTGTTTTTTTTGTTTTTTTTTAAAAAAAAGCTTTTCAAAACATCCCCCCCTCTGGTTTTTTCACAAATCGCACCCTGCCCCCACCTCCCCATGTAAAACTAATCCCGTCCGAATAGGGCTTAAGACTGTCATCTAGTGGTCGTGTTTATTATGTGACTGGTTCATCTGCACAAAACCAGGAAATGTTTCTGTTCAGTGAAATCGAAACTAAAGCTCAAGCTGCTGTTGAACCGTTGTAGATATCTCTTTATCTGTGCAATAAAATGGCAGAATCCAGTATTTCAGTGGCTCAGGATCAGTTCAGCTGTTCAATCTGTCTGGATCTACTGAAGGATCCAGTGGCCATTCCCTGTGGACACAGTTACTGTATGAGCTGTATTACAGGCTGCTGGGATCAGGATGATCAGAAGAGAGTCTACAGCTGTCCTCAGTGCAGACAGACCTTCACTCCAAGACCTGTTTTAGGTAAAAACACCATGCTGGCTGAAGTGGTGGAGAAACTCAAGAAGACAAAACTACAAGCTGCTCGTCCTGCTCAATGTTACACTGAATCTGGAGATGTGGAGTGTGACATCTGTACTGGGGACAAAAACAAAGCCATCAAGTCCTGTCTGGTGTGTCTGTACTCTTACTGTCAGACCCATTTTGAACAACATGAGAATCTCTTCAGGGATAAGAGACACAATCTGATGGACGCTACTGGACGACTGCAGGAGATGATCTGCCATCAACATGAGAAACTGCTGGAGATTTTCTGTCAAACTGATCAGAACTGTATATGTTATCTGTGTATGGTGGATGAACACAAAAACCACGACACTGTATCAGCTGCAGCAGAGAGGACTGAGAAACAGGTATGAACTATGAGTGGTTCCCTGCTGAAAAATCCAGCATAAACCAGCATGGATTCTATGCTGGCTCGGCTGGTTTATGCTGGTATAGTGCCGGTGGACCAGCATATTCATGATGTTCTCAAGCTAAAGGGAGCAGGTGAAGCTGGTTCACCAGCACAGTATTGCAGGGTTGAGTTTGTTGAGGCCAGCTGTCTGTATGCAAGCAATGTTTTGGTGACAACCTTTGTTTTTGCTTGCATATTTCTATATTTAACACATTATTGATGTAAATGAAAAACAATATAAGGTTAAAAAAAATAATTTATTGAATTATATTATTATAACTTTGTAATTTCTTTTGCTCCCTCTGCTGAAAGTAGAACTGAAACTTTAATTGTTTTAGTTATGAATACATTATAAATCAATGTTACTTGTAAACTGGTAAAAACGTTTTTAAGCATCAAAGGAATTGTTAGAAAAAAGATCTGTACACAAATCAAATCAGTTAAAAAGAGCTTCATTGCAAAACAAAAAAACATTTAGAGATATGAAAACCAAGAAAAATGCCTAATAAAAGCATAATCAAGCAGCTTGTTCAATAAAAGGGGTTATGAGATGATGCAAAAACTTGAGAAAATGAGATCCAGGCAGTTGATGACGTTGAAGAAAAATTATTCATTCATTTCAATTAAAATTAGCCTCACACGCAAACTTTAATCGATAATGAAAATATTTAATAAAACCAAAAGGTAAAATAACAATCAGAAAGAAGTAATTAATAGTTAATAATAAAATTTAGAGTATCGTAAAATCCAGAGTATTATCTAATAGATGAAGATCAGAATATACAGAATTAAGAACAATAATTAAGACATTTGCAGATAGGAAAGAAGAAGCAGAAGAGCACGGGAGAGCAAAGGAAAGAGCAAAGGAGAAAAAGCCCCACTCTCAACGACTCAGCCCATTTTATACCATAAGAATAGGGAAATTTACTCAAACCTTGTTTTCGTTAATCAGAAAAGGTCAGATGAACTTACCCATTTTGCCATAGACTGGTCAAATATCAAAAATAGATATAAGAGTTGTTTTGACCCCCTTAGGGAATTTTGCAAATCTTTACATTATCAGACACAATTACCAGACATACTTTGATCAGATTCAAATGAGCAACTGATTCTGAAAAACATCACTGCTGAAGTACTTGGCACCCGTCCAATATCTAACCACAAACGTGTCAACATGACCTGTCACATTGGAACACTTGAAGAACAATTGAATATAACAAGCATACATACTCTTAAAGATAACAAAAGAATAACCATAAGGGTACAATAACAAGTAAATACTTGAAAATATGATTAGAATTAATATATAAAGTAGGAGTACATAAATATATGAAATCAAAAGTAAAATTGATAAATCATAAGCCATAAATGATTAACATAAATATGAATAAAATGCATGAATATGAATATTGACCATTTTGGATCCACCATGAGAAGAGCTCTTTTAATGGAACAGTTAATATCAACTTGATAATGAAAGTTCAAAACTGAAAGTTGCTGTTTTTACAGACTTTCTCACTTGCTCACATGCTCATTTGTAATGAGTTCAATATTGACTGTATACTCTAAATCCTACAGAGACAGTTGGAGGAAACCCAGAGAAAATTCCAGCAGAGAATTCAAGTGAGACAAAAGGAGCTTGAGGATCTGAGAGAGGCTGTGGAGTCTCACAAGGTGAGTTTTGAGCAGAAGAACAACTGCTGGCTGCTGGAAGAGCTGTTTCAGACTCAGTTAGGACTCTCCTCCATCAGTCAGTGAGGAGCCAGTGCTGGAGCTCTTTCCAGTCCCACTGAAGCCCACTGTGGGGAACAGGCTGTGTGAGGGACCAGTAAGAGCTGATTCTAATGTGTCTCTCTCTGTGTGTCCTAACAGCGCTCTGCACAGGCAGCAGTGGAGGACAGTGAGAGGATCTTTACTGAGCTGATCCACTCCATTGAGAGAAGCCGCTCTGAGGTGACACAGCTGATCAGAGACCAGGAAAAGGCTGCAGTGAGTCGAGCTGAAGAACAACTGGAGCAACTGGAGCAGGAGATTGATGATCTGAGGAGGAGAGATGCTGAGCTGGAGCAGCTTTCACACACAGATGATCACATCCATTTCCTCCAGGTAACGGAGATCGGACAAACAGGACAGTGGTCTTTAGGAAGGGAAGAGATTGTGTTTTCTGTCAAATGTTTTTGTGTCTTTAGCTGGTGTTTTTATTGTGTCTTTGTGTCTGTGTAGAGTTTCCAGTCTCTCTCTGTTCCTCCTGGATCTACAGACTCATCCAGCATCACTGTCAGTTCTCGTCTCTCTTTTGATGATGTTGGTAAATCTGTGTCTCAACTGAGAGAAAAACTGGAGCATTTCTGCAGAGAGGAAATAGAAAATATATCTGACAGAGGTAAGCTTTATATTTCCATACATGATTTCATATAAAACAATGAGTATTTAAATTATTCTAAAATATTTTATAACTATAACAATTATTTTATATTATTTTGCAATATTTACTATAAAGTGTCTGTTGGTTTTCGTAGTAAGAAGCATTAACATCATTCCCACCCCTGAACCCAAGACCCTTGAGGAGTTCCTCCAGTGTAAGTCTCTATGATCATGTACATAAAGAGACAGACTTTAGTTCTTATTATACACCACCAGTCAAACTGAACTGTGCTGAACTCCACACAACACTCTTGATTTATATGAAACACATTTAGCATGTTAATATTCAAAGATTCAATACTAAAGCAATACCTGTTAATGTATTACAATTAACTAAACCAAAGGTCAACTCCAAACACACAAAGACACCAACATCTTGATGTAATGATGTTCTTATCAGAGGCAGATGTTTTGAAGCTTTTTTACCTAATGTAATTCAACATTGCTGATACTTTCCATATATAAAAAGCTAAATGTAATAAACCTAAGTTTTATTTTTATGACTGAAAGTTATGTTTTTATCTTCATCAGATTCCCATTGGCTCACTTTGGATCCAAACACAGTGAATAAAAACTTGGTACTGTCTGAAGAGAACAGAGTCATTAAATACACTGAAACAGTCCAGCGGTATCCTGATCATCCAGACAGATTTGATGGTTATCCTCAGGTGTTGTGTAGAGAGAGTGTGTGTGGACGCTGTGGGAGGTGAGTGAGTCAGTGTCATATAAGAGCATCAGCAGGAAGGGAGGGGGAGATAAGTGTGGATTTGGATATAATGATCAATCCTGGAGGTTATACTGCTTTTCCTCCAAATGTTTATTCTGGCACAATAACAAACAGACTAAACTCCCTGTAGTCTCCAGCTCCTGTAGAATAGGAGTGTATGTGGATCACAGTGCAGGAACTCTGTCCTTCTACAGCATCTCTGACACAATGACCCTCATTCACAGAGTCCACACCACATTCACTCAGCCTCTCTATCCTGGGTTTAGAGTTACTGGAGCAGTGAAACTTTGTGAGGTATTAGAATAGAGGATACATACAGTGGATTGTGCAAATAATATTGACAAACAGCTTTAAGCAATATATATCAATACTACAGCTAAACTTATGTTATTAAAGGTGCTCTATGTAAGTTTTTGACTGTACTAAAGCATAAAAATACCATAATATGTTTGCAGATATTTATTAAACATGCTGAGTTCACATACTCATTTCTCTGAAAACCATTACTACAGCTAGTTATTTTACTTTGAAATTTGCATTCCATGTCGGAATTTCTGTTTTTATTTTGGTCTGTGCAAGACCGCACATTTCCAATTTACCCAGTAGTATTTCGCCACCCTGGGTTGCCAGTTGGCGGAAAACACATGCAGCGAATTTCAGCCATGGAAGCCAGCGAACAAACTGGGTTAGAGATCGCAGATTGTACCCAACCAAAAAAGCCTCAGCATCCATCTAAAAATCTCTATAAACGGGAGCATATTAAAACGTGATATCAACTCATCATAAATCAATAAATCAACTAATTATCTTACAGTGTGTAAGTCTTCTCGCCTTCCAATGTCAATTGAGCTCGCTCCTGTTGCGTGTCTTCAAACTGGCAACCCACGTGAGCTTGGAGTCTGAGGGGGCGGGGCAAACAATATTTTGAATTTGGACTGCAGTACCCATTTCAACCACCAGCTGTCATTCTTACATATAGCACCTTTAAAAACAGTTGCATTACATATTATTAGAGCTAAAGTATTTCAGTATATCAGTAGCTGGGTTAGACCATAACAAGATCCAGCATACCTTGTCATCAAGTGGACTTAAGGGATAGTTCATCCAAAAATGAAAATTCTGTCATCATTTACTCACCCTCAAGTAGTTCCAAACCTGTATGAATTTCTTTGTTCTGCTGAAAACAAAGGAAGATATTTGGAAGAATGTGAGTAACCATACATGCCTCGTCCCCCATTGACTATAGTATTTATTTTTCCTACTATGGTAGTAAATGGGGGTGCGAGATCTGATTGGTTACTCACATTCTTCCAAATATCTTCCTTTGTATTCAGCAGAACAAAGAAATTACATACAGGTTTGGAACTACTTGAGGGGGAGTAAATGATGACAGAATTTTCATTTTTGGGTGAATTAAGTGGACATTCAGTCCTCCTGCTGGATCTCACATCAGTGGAATTTGACAGAGGCTTATTCGGCTTGTGAAAAAGGTGTTGTATTCACCCATTAGAAAACAATCTAAGGATGATTCAAACTCTTACATGTGAAATAGAAGCAATCCTTCCCATTTTGAAAGCCTCTGACAATGTGAATTATCTTGAGGCACTTACACCTAATCATATTCTCCTTCTAAGTCTAAACCACTAATGATTCCTGGAGTTTTTAATGAAGGAGATTTGAACATCAAAAAATGATGGAGACAGGTCAGTACTTGTCAGATCTCTTCTGGTAAAGTAAGGGAGTACTTATTACTACAAGAGAGACAGAGATGGATAAAACCACAAAGAAGCTTTACAGTGGAGATATTGTTGCTCTCATGGATCCTGTAGCTCCTCACAGCTCCTGGTTGATGGGAAGAGTAATTAAAACCTATCGTAAAAATGGATTTGTTCTATCAGTCCAACTTAAGACAAAATTAGGGCAGCTGGATAGGCCCATGTCCAAAATCTGTTTTCTGCTGGAAGCTGAGCACTGAAGCAGATTCGGAATTCCCGTACAAAGACATTTATGGCTCCTTTTATGTATATGTTGTTTATTTGTGAATTTACATTATTACAATTATGGGGCCAGGTGTAAAATGTAATGATTGGTGAACCTAGCCGTGTGCACCAGTGGTGTGAATATATGGTTTTTACCATAGATCCTTTTAAACTGAAAGCTATATTTTTCATTAAATGGACAGCAAGCATTGAAACAGATATTGCTGTGTAGACATTGTTTATACAAATTTATGAGTGAAGAACATCTTACCAGCTTGCCCTGGCTTATAGGAAAGCAATACAAATACTATACAATACAATATTATATTTGCAGTACATACATTATACAATATATTCACCTTAGTTGTAATTACTATAATTTTGTTTCATAATTGCAAGATTTGTTTACTGTATAAAATATATTTTTTTTGTAACTACATGCTCTGGATGCTGTTTTTTTTTTTTTTTGCCATTTTTTTAATGTAGTGTCTAATGAATGATTATATCAACTGATGTGTGTATGAGCTGAAAGCATTGTTTGAGGTGAAATTGATTTGAGGTGATGGATTGATTTTGCCAGAAGAGTCAGGGGTTTTGTGAATGTAGTTTGCAGATTTGGTTCTGTTTAATTTTGAGAAAAATGGGTGAAGCAGGTTTCAAGAAATGTGTCTTAGCAATTGTTAGAAAAACTGTAACAGAATTGCGTACTATAATCTCTCACCAATATTGTATGCACAATGTTTTTCAGTTTGCTTGAAATTGCCTTTATGTTCGTTAAAGCTGCAGTCCGCGATTTTTGGCTCTCTAGCGGTTAATAAACAGAACTGCACGCATCTTGCGGAAGAACATTGTAGCCGGAGCTACTTCTCTCAGTGTATATCTATGGCGAGTCACGCAGTTACTGTGATACTCTGCGGCGAGTCCTACCAGTCCGGTCTGAAATAGTCTGAATATAAACACTTATTATAAGTGTACCATAATGATTCAGGGTAAGACAAAAACACTGTTTGGAAAATGGATTCATGTTGTACATTCTC
The DNA here is from genome assembly GCA_028476615.1 of Culter alburnus. Lineage (NCBI taxonomy): Eukaryota > Metazoa > Chordata > Actinopteri > Cypriniformes > Xenocyprididae > Culter > Culter alburnus. The sequence continues at coordinate 56,569 of JAOTNS010004076.1, read as the reverse complement.
ATTATATAATTTTTGTAAATTTTGAACACAAAAAAAGTTGCGGACAGCAGCTTTAAATTACATGTTTTTTAATGTCATCTTTTTGAAGTGAGTGGGTATTGATTTCAAAATAATGAATAAAAAATGATAAGTCAAGATTATTGTTGTTTTGTCTGAAGATGCACACCAGTAATGTTTTTTTTTTTTTTTAATAAACGTTATAAATAATTGTATTTATATAAAATTAACGTTATAACATCATAAACATTTATAAAAGCTACTTACTCAACTGGTAAAATAAAACATATATAAGACAATACAACATTTACTGAAGGTGCCAAAAATGTTCTATTGCGCTTGTGAAATTCGCCGATTTTGGGTGATGTGAAGGATTCTATAAAACGGGGATGTGCCGTCATGATTTACAGCTGTGATTGACAGCTTCTCTGAGCAAAGTAGTCAGTGAGGCACCAACTTTTTTAGGGATTTTCGGGAGGGGATTGGAGCTTTAACTTTAATTTCTACATTTCCATAACTTCACGCCGACGTAATGAGAGTGGAGGTGTGTCGTCCATGTATTTTTTTTTTTTTACAGTTGAAACCTTGTCTTGCTATCACCAGACCAAGCTCAATTTAAAATTGAACGTTGGTCTGGGGAGTCTGTATGTATTTTCTACTGCACAAGAGGCATTATTCACGCAATTGTATAGTCCTTCAACCAATCAGAACGTACTTTGCAGAGCGACACGAAAACTCCAGACAGGTTTAGTTTGTATTGGTTTGTAGCATTGATCAGCATCTGTTGTACTGAGTTTCTGTATAAAGCCCTATTTGGACGGGATTAGTTTTACATGGGGATGTGGAGTAATGCAATTTTACCTCAGGACGTCTGTAATATTAAAGGCTCTCTAAGCGATCCTGGGTGGAGTAACTTCCTGTTGACGTTCGAAGTGCTGTCAAACAAAACAGAGGCTAGCTAGACCATCCCTCCTCCTCCTCCTCCTGCCCCTCCCCTCCGTGCTTCCTGAAACAGTCATGAACGCGCATTTAAAATGTAAGTAGCTTGCGTATAGACCCTTAAAAGTTTGTAAACATTGCAACGTTTCCTGGTGGGCAGGGCTTAGCTGGAGGCAAAAAGAGACGCTGGACTCAATGTTGACAAGCGTAAGCTAGCATGTTTTAGGAGGGATTTATTAAACATAGATGCAGAAGAAGGTTCAGAACTGTCCGAATATGTACAGTCACTGACTCTGCGGGACCGTGACAGCTATTTTTGTAAATTAACTTAAGTTTTGGATATTTCCTAGACAACATATGAATTACTTTCGGGGTTCGGGAATTTTGTCAAGGCTTACTGTCTAATGTAACCTAACGCTGGGCTAACTATGATTATGGCTAGCAATGTGGATTATTTTAAGAGACCATTCAAAGGATGGCACACACATCTATCGCTGTATGTTTGTTTAACATTTAAGCTAGCTAGTGCGCTAAAAGTTGGCGACTTTTCACCTATAAAACAGAAACTTGCTGATTTGTACTAGATAAAACCAACACACCATTACGCATCGATTATTTTACCTGATATGAAGTGTGCACTGCAAACACGTGTATTATTTATGATCGTCTCCGTCCAGTATGTACACCGTATTGCATTCAACCACAATTATCTTTTTATTTCTTTGAAGGAATGTCTTCCGGGAACTTGGGTAAAGTTGGTTTTATATTCGCACATTCGGACATCCGTATTCAATAGCCTTGTTAATCACACTACATTGGACATTCAGTGGACATTCACAAGTAAATATGCCATTAAAACAATACTTGCCTATTTTGATCGACTGTGAAAAATGTTGTAAGTTGACAATCGTTGGTTGTCAATATCATGTCGCTGCTTAAAATTCGCAAACATTAATTTATTGCACATTTATTGGAAAGTCTGCATTGATCAGAAATCCGAATGTGCCAATATAAAACCAACTTTACCCAAGTCTGCCGGGATCTGGTAAAACTTTAGTTTTGAACCAAAAGTCCTGTTCCTTCTATTCTGGCAGCCAAAAACACAACAAGACGACATTTTAAAGTCAAAACCTCAAACCTTTAGCGCGCCTGCTATGAGTTCTTATTTATGTTTTGCCTCCAGCTAGAGCGGTGACGTCACAGTGACGTAGGCGATTAAGGGGTCTATTCGGTTGTTAAGTCTGATGTCACGCGGCAGCGCTTCCGGGTCCTAATGCTCTCATACCACAAGAAAACAACAAATGGTGCTAATATACACACACACAAAAAATTATAATCATAACCTTTATCTTCATACCAAAATTCCAGATGGCCAGACAATGATTCATCTTTTATAAATCGTTAAAATATTAATGTCTGTGACGCTGTGAGCACGGAGACTGTTTTGTAGACTTTAAGTATTTAAAATGTTTAACTTTTCTAAATGATTGATGTTTAATATGAATAAATAGCGCTCATAAACGGCTGTCGATGGCATTCTCAAGTGAAATGAGTCCAGGCTTGGACCCGGAAACGGCGTTCCTTACGTCACGACTTAACAAGCGGATAGACGCTGCTTGTCGGTTATTGGCTGGAGCATGTTTATTATGTTAAGTGGTCCAGGCTGCACCAGTTTGTTTTTGTTGCCGTTTTCGGAGCTTGTGGCGACTACAGAGACCGCGTTTTTTTTACAGTGTGTTCAGGGGACAGGCAGCTAGCGGATAGTGAGGAGATGTTTGCTGTATGTGACAAAAAATGTTTTGGCCTAAAAACACGTGACTTTGCTTAGAGCACCTTTAATTGGCCAATTTGCATGGGACAAGACATCTCAGTAAAACTAACAGAAGTGAGAGGGGTAACTCGATTTACGCACCGCCGTCACCTCCCTGTCGTCATGTGGGTATACGTTGCTTTCTCATACCATGTGCGCAAACACATATAATCTAAATATATAAACTATATATAACAGTTAGGTCCGGTCAAATGACTTATTAATTAAATTCTGATTTCTGATCTGGCACTTAGCTAAAGATAAAAATAGTTTTGTGCCTCTGACAAGTGCTTCGATATTCTTTTTGCTCTGAATGGTATGTATACACATGGTAAAATACTTGAGGTTTGCAACTGACTTGTCCCACCACCTACAACACAAATTAATGTTTCTTCAAGTACTTCCATGCTTGAAAAATGCGCAGAAAACTACTTTTAAACAGGAAATGACGGAATTTTACCGAACATATTTACAGCGGGTCTATTCGGACGGGATTAGTATTACCTGAGGTAATTTTTCCGGACCTTTTTACAGAAGGTAAAAGTCGCCGTAATCTTTCTGACATTGTCCGTAATGATTACCGAGATGGTACATTCGGACGGGACTACAATCACCGAGAAGCTCTGGTATAATTACCCCCACCCAGGGTGCGATTTGGGGGGGGGGGATTAATAGTATATAGCTCCACTGTGGGTTTTTTTTTTTAAAAAAAAGCTTTCAAAAGGTTTTTTCACAAATCGTGCATGTAAACTAAAACAGGGCTTAAGACTGTCATCTATATTAATCTGCACAAAACCAGGAAATGTTTCTGTTCAGTGAAATCGAAACTAAGCTCAAGCTGCTGTCGAACCGTTGTAGATCTCTTTATCTGTACAATAAAATGGCAGAATCCAGTGTTTCAGTGGCTCAGGATCAGTTCAGCTGTTCAATCTGTCTGGATCTACTGAAGGATCCAGTGGCCATTCCCTGTGGACACAGTTACTGTATGAGCTGTATTACAGGCTGCTGGGATCAGGATGATCAGAAGAGAGTCTACAGCTGTCCTCAGTGCAGACAGACCTTCACTCCAAGACCTGTTTTAGGTAAAAACACCATGCTGGCTGAAGTGGTGGAGAAACTCAAGAAGACAAAACAACAAGCTGCTCGTCCTGCTCAATGTTACACTGAATCTGGAGATGTGGAGTGTGACATCTGTACTGGGGACAAAAACAAAGCCATCAAGTCCTGTCTGGTGTGTCTGTACTCTTACTGTCAGACCCATTTTGAACAACATGAGAATCTCTTCAGGGATAAGAGACACAATCTGATGGACGCCACTGGACGACTGCAGGAGATGATCTGCCGTCAACATGAGAAACTGCTGGAGATTTTCTGTCGTACTGATCAGAACTGTATATGTTATCTGTGTATGGTGGATGAACACAAAAACCACGACACTGGATCAGCTGCAGCAGAGAGGAATGAGAAACAGGTATGAACTATGAGTGGTTCCCTGCTGAAAAATCCAGCATAAACCAGCATGGATTCTATGCTGGCTCGGCTGGTTTATGCTGGTATAGTGCCGGTGGACCAGCATATTCATGATGTTCTCAAGCTAAAGGGAGCAGGTGAAGCTGGTTCACCAGCACAGTATTGCAGGGTTGAGTTTGTTGAGGCCAGCTGTCTGTATGCAAGCAATGTTTTGGTGACAACCTTTGTTTTTGCTTGCATATTTCTATATTTAACACATTATTGATGTAAATGAAAAACAATATAAGGTTAAAAAAATAATTTATTGGATTATATTATTATATCTTTGTAATTTCTTTTGCTCCCTCTGCTGAAAGTAGAACTGAAACTTTGTTTTAGTTATGAATACATTATAAATCAATGTTACTTGTAAACTGGTAAAACGTTTTTAAGCATCAAAGGAATTGTTACAGAAAAGATATGTACACAAATCAGTTAAAATCAGTTGAAAAGAGCTTCATTGCAAAACAAAAAAACATTTAGAGATATGAAAACCAAGAAAAATGCCTAATAAAAGCATAATCAAGCAGCTTGTTCAATAAAAGGGGTTATGAGATGATGCAAAAACTTGAGAAAATGAGATCCAGGCAGTTGATGACGTTGAAGAAAAATTATTCATTCATTTCAATTAAATTTAGCCTCACACGCAAACTTTAATCGATAATGAAAATATTTAATAAAACCAAAAGGTAAAATAACAATCAGAAAGAAGTAATTAATAGTTAATAATAAAATTTAGAGTATCGTAAAATCCAGAGTATTATCTAATAGATGAAGATCAGAATATACAGAATTAAGAACAATAATTAAGACATTTGCAGATAGGAAAGAAGAAGCAGAAGAGCACGGGAGAGCAAAGGAAAGAGCAAAGGAGAAAAAGCCCCACTCTCAACGACTCAGCCCATTTTATATAAGAATAGGGAAATTTACTCAAACCTTGTTTTCGTTAATCAGAAAAGGTCAGATGAACTTACCCATTTTGTCATAGACTAGTCAAATATCAAAAATAGATATAAGAGTTGTTTTGACCCCCTTAGGGAATTTTGCAAATCTTTACATTATCAGACACAATTACCAGACATACTTTGATCAGATTCAAATGAGCAACTGATTCTGAAAAACATCACTGCTGAAGTACTTGGCACCCGTCCAATATCTAACCACAACATGTCAACATGACCTGTCACATTGGAACACTTGAAGAACAATTGAATATAACAAGCATACATACTCTTAAAGATAACAAAAGAATAACCATAAGGGTACAATAACAAGTAAATACTTGAAAATATGATGAGAATTATAAAGTAGGAGTACATAAATATATGAAATCAAAAGTAAAATTGATAAATCATAAGCCATAAATGATTAACATAAATATGAATAAAATGCATGAATATGAATATTGACCATTTGGATCCACCATGGGAAGAGCTCTTTTAATGGAACAGTTAATATCAACTTGATAATGAAAGTTCAAAACTGAAAGTTGCTGTTTTTTTAAGACTTTCTCACTTTCATGCTCATTTGTAATGAGTTCAATATTGACTGTATACTCTAAATCCTACAGAGACAGTTGGAGGAAACCCAGAGAAAATTCCAGCAGAGAATCCAAGTGAGACAAAAGGAGCTTGAGGAGCTGAGAGAGGCTGTGGAGTCTCACAAGGTGAGTTTTGAGCAGAAGAACAACTGCTGGCTGCTGGAAGAGCTGTTTCAGACTCAGTTAGGACTCTCCTCCATCAGTCAGTGAGGAGCCAGTGCTGGAGCTCTTTCCAGTCCCACTGAAGCCCACTGTGGGGAACAGGCTGTGTGAGGGACCAGTAAGAGCTGATTCTAATGCGTCTCTCTCTGTGTGTCCTAACAGCGCTCTGCACAGGCAGCAGTGGAGGACAGTGAGAGGATCTTTACTGAGCTGATCCGCTCCATTGAGGGAAGCCGCTCTGAGGTGACACAGCTGATCAGAGACCAGGAAAAGGCTGCAGTGAGTCGAGTTGAAGAAATACTGGAGCAACTGGAGCAGGATATTGATGATCTGAGGAGGAGAGATGCTGAACTGGAGCAGCTTTCACACACAGACGACCACATCCATTTCCTCCAGGTAACAGAGATCTGACAAACAGGACAGTGGTCTTTAGGAATGCAAGAGATTGTTTTTCTATCAAATGTTTCTTTGTCTTTAGCTGGTGTTTCTCTTGTGTCTTTGTGTCTGTGTAGAGTTTCCAGACTCTCTCTGTTCCTCCTGGATCTACAGACTCATCCAGCGTCACTGTCAGTTCTCATCTGTCTTTTGATGATGTTGGTAAATCTGTGTCTCATCTGAGAGAGAAACTGGAGCAGTTCTGCAGAGAGGAGATAGAAAAGATATCTGGCAGAGGTAAACTTTAAATTTCCATACATGACTTCATATAATACAATGTATATTTAAATTATTCTAAAATGTTTTATAACTATAACAATTATTTTATATTATCTTACAATATTTACTATAAAGTGTCTGTTGGTTTCTGTAGTGAGAAGCATTAACATCATTCCCACCCCTGAACCCAAGACCCATGAGGAGTTCCTCCAGTGTAAGTCTCTATGATCATGAAAGTGAAAGTGACGTGACATGTAGCCAAGTCTGGTGTCCCATACTCGGAATTTGCGCTCTGCATTTATCCCATCCAAGTGCACACACAGCAGTGAGCAGTGAACACACACACACACACACACACACAGCAGTGAGCAGTGAACACACACACACACACACACACACACACACCATGAACAAACACCCAGAGCAGTTGGCTGCCAAAAATGAAACACATTTATTATGTTAACATTCAATAGATTCAATGCTAAAGCAATACTTGATAATGTAGTGCAATTGTCTAAACCCGATGCTACTGGTCAACTCCAAACACACAAAGACACCAACATCCTGATATTATGATGTTTTTAACAGAGGCAGATGTTGTGAAGCTTTTTTACCTAATGTAATTCAACATCATACTTTCCATATATATATATATATATATAATATAAACATAAATGTAATAAACCTGTGTTTTATTTTTATGACTGAAAGTTATGTTTTTATCTTCATCAGATTCCTGTCGACTCACTTTGGATCCAAACACAGTGAATAAAAACTTGGTACTGTCTGAAGAGAACAGAGTGATTAAATTCACTCATAGAGAACAGCGGTATCCTGATCATCCAGACAGATTTGATGGTTATCATCAGGTGTTGTGTAGAGAGAGTGTGTGTGGACACTGTTACTGGGAGGTTGAGTGGAGTGGTGAGGTGAGTATATCAGTGTCATATAAGAGCATCAGCAGGAAGGGACGAGGAAATGAGTGTAGATTTGGATGTAATGATCAGTCCTGGAGTTTGTACTGCTTTGACACCAGTTGTTCATTCTGGTACAATAAAAAAATGACTTCACTCCCTGTAGTCTTCAGCTCCTGTAGAATAGGAGTGTATGTGGATCACAGTGCAGGAACTCTGTCCTTCTACAGCGTCTCTGACACAATGACCCTCATTCACAGAGTCCACACCACATTCACTCAACCTCTCTATCCTGGGTTTAGAAATTATGGATCAGTGAAACTGTGTGAGGTAGTAAAATAGAGGGTACATACAGTGGATTGTGCAAATAATATTGACAAACCACTTTGAGCAATATATCAATACTACAGCTAAACTTACTTATGTTATTAAAAACAGTTTCATTACATATTAGAGCTAAAAATATTTTGTTGGATCCATTTAATAACAGTTATAATAACTAATATTATCATTTGTGTAACAGGCACTATAAAATAAAATGTTTTCAGACAAGTTTGTTGCATTGTGTTGTATGTATTTTTAAGCAAGTGTAAAAGTGATGAATGAGATGACAATATATATTCTTACCAATATTATTAGAGAAAAAGTACTTGTTTTGATGAAAAAAGGAACTCAGTTCTTTGTCATAGGAATTTTGGCTCTGTACTGCTTTGTCTCATATGTCTCATTCTATAATTTAAGGTACATTTCATGTCCATTCATTGATAAAAATTATAATGATTTTCTAAAGAAAAATAATTTTATCCATTACAGTTTTTCACAATTCCTAAGACACCAAACCCCATTCTGTGAACCAAATTCTTAAAGGCATAAACCCATTTGTCGAATAAATTACTCTTTTTGTAAAACCTTCAGGCAGTTAGACACCATTTGCAAATCTCATGCACCCATTTAGCAAAACTCAAAACACATTCTCAATCATTAAAACACATTTTGCACTGTGATGCACATGTTGCAAAATGGTAAACACGAGCGGCAAAAGTTAAACACAACTACAACACAGCTGTCATCGTTTACACACAACCACTCAAAATTGTTCTCACTTGTTTCTAATGACATGATCAATCCAACTGTACAAAATATAAGTAAGTTCAGAGAGCACAAGTGCATTGAATGTTGATATGAACAATGGATGGAAACAATCTCTGAGAGGGAGAGGAGGAAGAGTTTGTGTAAGAGGTGGTGGATGAAGAGGAGCAAGGTGTGCAGTGTTGTCAAGGATGGATCCGGCACACCAGAGGGTTTTTTCCTTTGCCTGGCAAGAAATGACATTGCCTGTGATGTGGACAAAGTCCTCAGGCTGGACCCAACACAAAGATATGATGCTGAGGCAGAATGAATCTCTCACTGACTTTGATTTTGCAGTGTCACAACTTTTTTGAGTGAACTGTAACATGCTTTTCTTTTTGAGTTTCCTTTGACCTTTTGGGCTTTTTCATTAGGGCTACTATTTTTACAGTATATACAAACATTCAAAACTATACAATATTCAATACAATAATACACCTGCAGTATATAATATATTCACCTTACTAGTTGAGGTTGCTGAAGAGAACGCAAAAATTGTGAAATTTGTTTACTGTGTACAATATACAATTTTTTTTCTGTAACTAGATGTTCTGGATGCTGTGTTCACCATTTTTCTATGTATTGATAATAAATGATCTGTAAAGTTTATATATCGACTGATGTGTGAATGATCTGAAAGCATTGTTTGATTTTGAATACAAGTGAAATGATTTTGAGCTGACTGTTTGATTTTGCCAGAAGAGTCGGGGTTTTGTGAATGTAATTTGAAGATTTGGTTTTGTGTTTAATGTTGTGGGAAAAAAATGTGAAAAACTATAATTTTTTTTTAAAGCATTTAGGAGTCTTGGTGCTGAATAATTTTTAGAATTAAGAGGTGGCTGAGGTGACCTGATTTTATTTTAAAGGAAGAAGAAGAATGGCCCAAGTCCAACATTAATCCGTCAAAGTGGAATGCACTGCACATGTCTTTGTCTGTCAGGTTTCAAAGTCTCCTATCAGTTTCTAAGCTATTTTTCTGATTTTGCAAGACTTAAAACCTCTGTAGCATGGATGCTCAAGGTCAAGGAGATGCTTATGCAGCTTGTGAAACAGAGGAGGGCTTTATAAGCATCTCCTTGTGCAAAAGATGTTCCAGACACTGAAGCAGATAGATTTCAAGCAACAAGAAAGAAGATGAAGGCCAACATGGATGCCAAATCACTGATGATCTCATGAGAACAGAAATTGCTATTCAGTATTATCAACAAGAGATTTTCTGTTAAGATTATTGCATTGAAGGCAGGGGCTACTGTCAAGAGAAAAAAGTGACATCTTTTAAGATTGATGCAGTGCTTGAGAGTAGGGAGACTTGCTTGGGCTGCCATACCTGAGGAAGAAAGACGTCCAGTTATATTGTCTAAGGACCAGGCTATTTCTCAACTTATCTTGAAGCGCTTCAGCATCTTGGCCATGCAGGAAGAAATTACATGTTGTAATTTCTCCGTAAGTGTTTAACTAATGCTAATTCTACTTGTTGGAAAATAATCTCTGACTATCATATGTCGTCATCTTTAAAGCTGCAGTCCGCAACTTTTTTTGTGTTAAAAATTTACAAAAATTATATAATGAGAATATATAACATGAATCCACTGTGTTTTTGTCTTATCCTGAATCATTATGGTACACTTATAATAAGTGTTTATATTCTGAGTATTTCAGACCGGACTGGTAGGACTCGCCGCAGAGTATCACAGTAACTGCGTGACTCGCCATAGACATACACGGAGAAAAGTAGGTCCGGCTAGAATGTTCCTCCGCAAGACGCGTGCAGTTCTGTTTATTAACCGCTAGAGGGCCAAAAATCTCTCTCTCTCACCAATAGTGAGAGAGACCCTGTTTTTCAGTTTGCTTGAAATTGCCTTTTTTGTCAATTAAGTTAGTTTTTTTTTCTCAATGTCGACTTTCTGAAGTGAGTGGGTATTAAGTTCAAAATAATGAACCAAAAATGTTAAATTCAAGATTATCTATATTAAATGTATTTCTACAATCTTAATCTTCAATAGATTGTTTAAATTTTCTTTTCTTTTAAATAAGAAAATATTTCATTTTATTAATGTCCACAAAAGTTTTGACAACTGTTAGGCCTACTAACCAAACCTGAAAACTAAAAAATGGTTTATCCCAAAGCCATGTGACAAGCATCTCCAATGTTGAGTTGAGTACATTATGGTTTACAATATTTTTTTATTGTAAATGAATATTAAAATGTGAGGTTAACCTGATCAAGAAAATAACATAACAATAAAATAACAAGGCCTGCCATTGAAATTATAAGGCAAAATGGTGAAATTTTTCAACTAACCCCTAAGGCATGTTTATAAAAAGCTACTTAAATGTCCTAATTCAGTGGTTCTCAACTTCCCGAGACCCTGCTCTACACATTTTGTATGTCTCTCTTATCTGAAACACTCAAGTTCAGTTGATGAAGCTCTCTTCTAACGAGCTGAGGATCTGAATCGGGTGCGTTAAATAAGGAAGACATACAAACCCTGCGTCCCAATGTCCATACTGTCCATCCTAAATAGTATGTGAGATTAAAATAAGTGTGACCCAAAGCATAGTATAGGTGCGTTCACGCGGCCTCGTAATTCCTGTAGTTACGAGATTCTAGCTTGTAAAAAGCGTTCACGTCCTCGTAGAGATCGTAATTACAGCTGGTAAGCTGGGAGTTTTCTGAAAGCTCCCACATGTACCACGTGGCCGCTGTACCACCTGACCTCTGTAGATTCATTTAGGCGTTGATAGTGGTGCCATGGAAACGCTTAATTCCCAGTCAAAGGACGTGAACAGCTCCGAATATAACGTCACGTGTTGTCATTTCAAGATACCGGTGTTATGAAATATTCGGTGTCTGAGATTTTCGGTGACACTGGGCGGAGCATACATGAATATTCACGAGTTACCTGTTTTGAGTTAAAGCGCCACTGAAAATGTTAGTGCACGCTCTTCGGCTTACATTAAAGGTAATTAGCCTATGTTTCAACGTTAAACGAAGTCAAGCTTATTCTAACTGCTATTGATGCACAATATTTTATATATAAGCTATATTGTGTTATGTTGTGTCATGTGTTAGCTATGTTTGATATGAACACTGATTCGCCAGAGGTGTCGTTAGGATTCGCTAAACGAGCCAATAGCGTTTTAAGTAGCCTATTTTTGTTGTTTCTGTATTACCTTGAGTCTTTTAAGCATATAGTTTTGAAAGTTTGCCAAAATGTATGGTAGCATAATAATAATAATTGTGAACTCCTGTGGTGAAGGCAGCAGTAAACTTTCCTAGTTTGCAGAAGCACTAATCTGGGTAGACTTGAATTTCTAGTGTTATATGTAATATGTTTCAAAAATTGCACGCATGCATGAAAACATGTTAATGTACTTTAAATATAGTTTAATGATTACCCAAATCCATGATGAATTATGCATGTGATAACTAATATAATATATATAGATAATATCCTTGATTCATTCCCAAATATAACTTTTGCCAATAAATATCCCTGTACACCAGACAAAGCAGACACTTTTATTTTTCACTTTGTTTTGAACATGACAGTGTATTAAAAATTTTAATAATACAGGTTTGTAGTAATGTCATTTTATTATATATTTCAGATTGAATGTGTCAGTAGCAAAGGCTGGTATCACTGAGATTGCATGAGCAGACCAAACTTTCATTTGTCTGAGATCACAAGACCCTGTGTAAAGTGTGTTAATGTGTGTTTAAATACAAGTGTTTTTGCTAATTAAATATGTCGTATTATATGTCGTGACTTCTCCTCATTTGTGAATAAAATTTCAACACAGAATCTTTGCTCTTTTTTTATTCAAAATGAAACTACTCTCATTATTTACTTTCATCTTTGATATTACAGATATGCAAATTACATGTTCTATTATTTTAGCAGCTAATTTAACATAAATAAAATTTTAATTGTTATGGAAAGCTTGTAGAATATAACTAATACATTTCATTGTGAATATACTGCAGGTTTGCTCATTTAGTTCCATATAGTTTCATATCACCACTGTGTGAAACTGAATCCTGATTCACATGCTTCATGTTTTTTTCACATTTAAATGTTTTGTCAATGAAAGCATCTTTTTGTGGGAAAAAAGTTTGAGAATGTTTCCTAATAATATGAAAAAAAATAACACTTCATTTTAGGATTTAACAAAGTCTCTTAAAAATTATTTACCAACTGAGCAAGCAATTAAGAAATGACAGAACAATCACAGTAGTGAGTGTATGTCTGATTATCCACATAACAATTCTTCATACTTTTGCCAATTGTCTTCTCCATATAAATATTTGTAAATAAAACCCACATTAGTAACTTTTAGTTTTGTAGCTGATCAATTGAACCACTTGTAATTCAATTTTAACATTTTAATTGTTGTGGAAAGCTTGTAGAATTAAACTAAAACCTTATGAAAGTGCTGCAGGGAAGCTAATATCACTGTCTCATCATGTTTCTATTCATAGAGCATTGTGTGTTTTGCAGAAAAAAGATAAAGAAGGTTTACATTAATTCATACATGTCAAAAACATAAACAAAACAAACCTAACCCTCATTGTGTTTTAAAAATAATAATGTCTGGTTAAAGTTATGCAGCCTATCAACTGAGAAAGCAACAGGGAATGATAAAATAATTACAACTGAAACTTTATTATGCAACCACAGATACATACAAGTTATCTTCTCAAACGAACTAAATTAAAATCAAAACAGTTACAAACAAACTCGATGGCTGTTGGCTCATTCCCTAACGATAGACCAGTGGCTGTAATCACTACTAAATTATATCTCACGTCACGACACAATGTAACCTACAAACTATTGAGCATACATAAACAGTTATTAATAAAAAAGATTCTTAACTTCATTCGATGCGGAAACACAATCACGTTACCGAAAACAGTTCTGTGATCCAAGGACAATCCACTAAAATTTTCAGTGGCGCTTTAACTCAAAACAGGAATCTCGTGAATATTCATGTAAGCTCCGCCCAGTGTCACCGAAAATCTCAGACACCGAATATTTCATAACACCGGTAAATACGAGGTGACGTGAACGCAGCTTATGTTGAAAAGAGTATGCCAAAAGTCCCCGGATGGTCTACTATTTCCGGTAGATTTTCGAAGTGTGGATCCGTGCACACTAAAGGCTAATATTGCCCACAACCCATTGCGCGTTGGACGAAGATTCAGTTCAGAACTACAAACACGAGTAAAAAGTGTTAAAAAACTACAAAACATGGCGGATATGCGCGATCGACGCTGAGAGGTTTGAGTGACTAATAACAAAGTCTTTGCTAATAATCAGTTCAACCTGATAGAAAATATTTATTTAATGTTATCCGTGTTATATTTCATCTGCAAATACCAATGTGTAGTTTTATAAAGATCCGATTGGCCAATAACTTTGCATTAATATGAGGAGAGTTCTCCACATGAAAGACCCGCGACTGCATATCAGCGTGCTGCATTTCTCTCCGATACGGTAGGAAATTAGCAAAATGAAATGTGGAGGATGTAAGATGATTGACAGGCCAGTTTACGTGACAGGATGCGACAGAGAGAAAAGACGCAATTGTATGACGTGATAGTATGTCCCAAAGCTTGTCTACTCTTTTGCTACACACTCAAAAGTAAGTACTTTTTGTTCACAAAAAGAGTACATACTTTTAGGGCGTAGTAGGCGAATTGGGACGCAGCATATATGTGCAAAGATACCACGAACCAGGTGCTAGTTCAGAGCTAGTGCTAGTGCCAGTTCGGAGTTAGTTCAACTGACGAGCCTTCTAAGAACCGGTCTGCCTTTCCACGGGCTTGAGAGCCAGCACAGAGCCAGGTCTTACGTCACTGTATACGTCTCATATTTCACAGCAAAGCTAGCGCTGCAGCGCCAAACACAAACACACCAAGCTTGTTCGAGATGCATCGGCTTCTCGCATAGCGATCGGCGCATGACATCAAAGCTTCACGAGAACGATCTAAAAGCACAAGGAGTCATATGCTCTACAAACGCTCCCGCGGATCCGCGGCACCCGCCGAATCGGTCCGCGCTGCTCCGATGCATCTCGAACAAGCCTTCTATCAACAATCGCGGATGTTTCACTACTGTTGATGCTCATGGCTTTGCGAACCTACATCAGCATCCAAACACGGCTCGCCGTAATTTGTATATAGACGGAGATTACAATTGATCTGCTATTAGCTCAATTAGCTGCTGTTTCAAAAATGGCGGTCACAAGTTTCTTGTTGGTCACGGTAACCCCGCCTCCAGCCCCTGACGCAAGCGGTTCTTACTTCTAGCCCAGCAATGTTTTGGTGCTACTTACGAACCACTTTTCCTGGTTCGGAGCTGGTGCTTTGTGTGTCGAAAGACAAAGAACTGATTTGAAACTAGGCTCTGGCTCCGAACCAGCACTCAAACTGCCTTGGTGGAAAAGGGGTGAGTCCAGAGGACTGGAGGTGAGAACCACTGGCATGTGAGTTTCTAGACGGCCATCTAGTGGTCGTGTTTATTATATGACTGGCACATGTGCACACGTGTTGAAACCAGGAAATGTTTCAGTTCAGAGAAATCGAAAGCTCAAGCTCCTGTCGAACCATTGTAGATATCTATCTGTTCAATACAATGGCAGAATCCAGTGTTTCTTTGGCTCAGGATCAGTTCAGCTGTTCAATCTGTCTGGATCTACTGAAGGATCCAGTGACCATTCCCTGTGGACACAGTTACTGTATGAACTGTATTACAGGCTGCTGGGATCAGGATGATCAGAAGAGAGTCTACAACTGTCCTCAGTGCAGACAGACCTTCACTCCAAGACCTGTTTTAGGTAAAAACACCATGCTGACTCTGAAGTGGTGGAGAAACTCAAGAAGACAAAACTACAAGCTGCTCGTCCTGTTCAATGTTACACTGAATCTGGAGATGTGGAGTGTGACGTCTGTACTGGGGACAAAAACAAAGCCATCAAGTCCTGTCTGGTGTGTCTGGAATCTTACTGTCAGACCCATTTTGATCGTCATGAAGAATTTCACTCTAGAAAGCGACACAAACTGACTGATGCCACTAGACGACTGCAGGAGATGATCTGCCCTCAACATGAGAAACTATTGGAGATTTTCTGTCGAACTGATCAGAACTGTATATGTTATCTGTGTACAATGGATGAACACAAAAACCACGACACTGTATCAGCTGCAGCAGAGAGGACTGAGAAACGGGTATGAACTCAGTAGTTATGCAGCATAATAAATATCTCTTCATAATTACATTATATCTACATAATCAAACAGCACAAGGGACAGATAATATAACTTCTCCACTTATTTGTTCTCTTTTAAAGCTTTTCTTTGTGACATTCTCTCAAACAGGAATGTGTAATGAGTATTTTGACTGTATACTCTAAATCCTACAGAGACAGTTGGAGGAAACTCAAAGAAAATTCCAGCAGAGAATCCAGGAGAGACAGAAGGAGATTGAGGATCTGAGAGAGGCTGTGGAGTCTCACAAGGTGAGTTTTGAGCAGAAGAACAACTGCTGGCTGCTGGAAGAGCTGTTTCAGACTCAGTTAGGACTCTCCTCAATCAGTCAGTGAGGAGCCAGTGCTGGAGCTCTTTCCAGTCCCACTGAAGCCCACTGTGGGGACAGACTGTGTGAGGGACCAGTAAGAGCTGATTCTAATGCGTCTCTCTCTGTGTGTCCTAACAGCGCTCTGCACAGGCAGCAGTGGAGGACAGTGAGAGGATCTTTACTGAGCTGATCCACTCCATTGAGAGAAGCCGCTCTGAGGTGACACAGCTGATCAGAGATCAGGAAAAGGCTGCAGTGAGTCGAGCTGAAGAAATACTGGAGCAACTGGAGCAGGAGATTGATGATCTGAGGAGGAGAGATGCTGAGCTGGAGCAGCTTTCACACACAGACCATCACATCCATTTCCCAGGTAACAGAGATCTGACAAACAGGACAGTGGTCTTTAGGAAGGGAAGAGATGTGTTTCCTATCAAATGTTTATGTGTCTTTAGCTGGTGTTTCTCTTGTGTCTTTGTGTCTGTGTAGAGTTTCCAGTCTCTCTCTTTCCCTCCTGGATCTACAGACTCATCCAGCATCACTGTCAGTTCTCGTCTCTCTTTTGATGATGTTGGTAAATCTGTGTCTCATCTGAGAGATAAACTGGAGCAGTTCTGCAGAGAGGAGATAGAAAGATATCTGGCAGAGGTAAACTTTACATTTCCATACATGACTTATAATACAGTGTATATTTAAATTATTCTAAAATGTTTTATAACTATAACAATTATTTTATATTATTTTGCAATATTTACTATAAAGTGTCTGTTGGTTTCTGTAGTGAGAAACATTAACATCATTCCCACCCCTGAACCCAAGACCATGAGGAGTTCCTCCAGTGTAAGTCTCTCTGATCATACATGTATAAGAGACAGACTTAGTTCTATTATATATATATATATATAACTCCACACAACACTCTTGATTTATATGAAACACATTTAGCATGTTAATATTCAAAGATTCAATGCTAAAGCAATACCTGTTAATGTAGTACAATTAACTAAACCAAAGTCTACTGGTCAACTCCAAACACAAAAAGACAACATCTTGATGATGTTTTTAACAGAGGCAGATGATGTGAAGCTTTTTTACCTAATGTAATTCAACATCATATTTTCCATATATATATAAACCTAAACGTAATAAACCTTTGTTTTATTTTTATGACTGAAAGTTATGTTTTTATCTTCATCAGATTCCTGTCGACTCACTTTGGATCCAAACACAGTGAATGAA
Source organism: Culter alburnus (assembly GCA_028476615.1). NCBI lineage: Eukaryota > Metazoa > Chordata > Actinopteri > Cypriniformes > Xenocyprididae > Culter > Culter alburnus. The sequence continues at coordinate 39,097 of JAOTNS010004076.1, read as the reverse complement.
AACCTGGTACTGTCTGAAGGGAACAGAGTGATTAAATACACTGATACAGACCAGCCGTATCCTGATCATCCAGACAGATTTGATTATTATGAGCAGGTGTGTGTAGAGAGAGGTGTGTGGACGCTGTTACTGGGAGGTTGAGTGGAGTGGTGAGGTGGGTATATCAGTGTCATATAAGAGCATCAGCAGGAAGGGATGAGGAGATAAGTGTGGATTTGGAAGTAATGATCAGTCCTGGAGTTTGTACTGCTCTGACTCCAGTTGTTCATTCTGGCACAATAAACAAACGACTAAACTCCCCGTAGTCTCCAGCTCCTGTAGAATAGGAGTGTATGTGGATCACAGTGCAGGAACTCTGTCCTTCTACAGAGTCTCTGACACAATGACCCTCATTCACAGAGTCCACACACATTCACTCAGCCTCTCTATCCTGGGTTTAGAGCTACTGGATCAGTGAAACTTGTGAGGTATTAGAATAGAGGATACATACAGTAGATTGTGTATATATATAAATATATATAAATACTACAGCTAAACTTATGTTATAAAAACTGTTTCATTACATATTATTAGAGCTAAAGTATTCAGTATATCAGTAGCTGGGTTAAACCATAACAAAGATCCAGCATACCTTGTCATCAGGTGGACTTAAAAGGATAGTTCACCCAAAAATTAAAATTTTGTCATCATTTACTCAACTCTCAAGTAGTTTCAAACCTGTATGGATTTCTTTGTTCTGCTGAACACAAAGGAAGATATGTGGAAGAATGTGAGTAACCAAACAGAATTTATCCCCCATTAACTATAGTATTTATTTTTCCTACTATGGTAGTAAATGGGGGGGTGAGAACTGTTTTGTTACTGACATTCTTCCAAATATCTTCCTTTGTGTTCAGCAGAACAAAGAAATTCATACAGTTTTGGAACTACTTGATGGTGAGTAAATGATGACAGAATTTTCATTTGGGGTGAACTATCCCTTTAAGTGGATATCAGTCCCCTGCTGGGTCTCAAATCAATGGAATTTTGGAGATGTATTTGGCTTGTGAAAAAGGTGTGTGTTCACCCATTAAGAAACAATCTATGGATGATGAAAGCTATCAAAATCTTGCGTGTGAATAGAAGCAATCCTTAATGCCCTTCCCATTACGAAAGCCTCTGACAATGTGAATGATCTTGAGGCACTTACACCTAATCATATTCTCCTTCTAAGTCTAAACCACTAATAATTCCTGGAGTTTTTAATAAAGGAGATTTGAACATCAAGAAACGATGGAGACAGGTACAATACTTGTCAGATCTCTTCTGGAAAAGATGGGTAAGGGAGTACTTATTACTACAAGAGAGACAGAAATGGATAAAACCACAAAGAAGCTTTACAGTGGAGACATTAGCTGTGTCTCATTTCATTTCATTTCGAAGGCTGCATCCTCCTGAGGACACATCCTACGAAGGATGCGATATACGGAGTGTCCTTAACCAGATTTAACTCAGACGTCCTTCGTAGGAAAAAAACATGCAGGAAAGGAAACAGGAAGTATCATGTTGCTATGCCAACACGTTCACGGCCTTGTGCGCTCTCACAACAGTTAAATGAATGAAAATTATTTATAAATTTGTAAAGTAATTTGAAAAGAAAATGTATTCACTTGTTTTACTTTGGGCAATGCTTGAGGAGCTGTGGTATGTACAACAGATATCTGTTGCAGAAACAAAGGAGGAGGATATTAAGAAGAACAAAGTTTAAAACAAAAACATTGAAATTACTTACAGTTAAACACCACATCTTCACTTGTACTGTACATGCCGCGGCCGCTATTTTTTTAAAATGACGGTTGTTAACAGTGACGCAAAGAATTGTGGGCTATCTGCAGCAGTGAAGGATACACCTCATGCATGTGAAAGAAGGACGCATTTGAAGGTCGAATTCGGAGAGTCCTGCTTACTTTTCTAAAATGATACAGCCTCAATGACGTATGCAACCTTCAAATGCGACTTCCGGATGACGCAGCCTTTGAAATGAGACACAACATTGCTCTTATGAATCCTGTAGCTCCTCACGGCTCCTGGTTGATGGGAAGAGTAATTAAAGCCTATATCCTGATAAAAATGGATTTGTTCTATCAGTCTAGCTTAAGACAAAAACAGGGCAACTGGATAGGCCCACGTCCAAAATCTGTTTACTGCTGGAAGCTGAGCACTGAAGCAGATTCGGAATTCCCGTACAAAGACATTTATGGCTCCCTTTATGTATATGTTGTTTAATTGTGGATTTACATTAATACAATTATGGGGCCAGGTGTAGGAGCCAAATGTAATGATTGATGAACCAATAGAGAGCAGAGTGCACCAGTGGCGTGAATATATGGTTTTTACCGTAGATCCATGTGCTTTTGAACTGAAAGCTACACTGTAAAAAATTACCGTGATTTTAACAGTAAAAGACTGTAAAAATGCTGCGCGTGAAAAACTGTTAATGGTTTCCGATAGTTCCGTAATATAACGGTGAATAACTGTAATAGATTACGGTACATTTAATGTAATTTTACGGTAAATACCGTTAAATCACAGTTTTGAAAGTGAAAAATAACAATCATTGTAAAATTTGCAGTGAAAAAACGTAAATTGACCTTCCCACAATTCCCTGCGTGACACTTCACATTGATATTTTTCGTTGAAATAACGTTTTTCTAGTTTTTCTCATTTTTTCTAATCAGTTATTACATTAGGGTTTTATGTACATCTATGTTGTTAAATAATGTTATGCATTTTTAAAATTTCATGCATGGTTACCATGATGGTGTTTAGTGTGTGTGTGAATGACACTGTGTGCTCCTTTATATATTAGTTGTCCTCCTCAGCTTGTGGAAAATGTTGTGATGAACTTTGATTCATCAGCATGTGACTTTATCACCACTGTGTTGGGACTGTCAGTGTATTATAAAGATACAAAAAACAGATATAGTACTTCATTAGGTTGTAATTAACATTATATCAGTTAATGATATACGTTATTTACCGTAAATTTTACTGGGATTTTTTTACAAGTATGAAAATCCAATGTTAAATATACATATTTAAAATGTAAAATTCACATGTAACTCGTAAGTATGTTTACGGTTTGATGTCATTTTTACAGTATTGTTCGGTAACCACAGCTGCCGGTATTTTTCCGTAGAAACAACCGGGATTTTTTTACCGGTGTTTGTCTTGCAACCGGCCCATCATCTCCTGGTAATGCATTCTCTTTTCTTTTTCTCTATCAGTGCTCTTTCTAATACGTTTTTCTCTCTCTGTTCTTTTTACTAATAAACCTATCTTAATAAAACATTAATAAAAGCAAAGTGTAGTCTTTCTTTCTTAATAAACACATTCTAAAATATTTTAAATAAAGTGTGTTTCCTTTATAAAACATATTCTTAATAAAATACTTAAAAATAGTTGTCTCATCATTTCTTTGACCTCAAATTTAATTATGTACAAAATCTTCTGCAGACACATACTCTGTAATGCTCTCCAGCACTCACAGTACTACTGGGGAAGACTATAAGACATCATATAAAATGTTATATTCATTGTATTATAAATACAACACCCATGTAGCAGATACATAAATTGCCCATATAAGGCTTTTCCAGGAAATAAAATAATAAAGCATTAGACATAAATATAGGTATACATAATATACCCTGCTTATGTCTGATGTATTTACCTAATATATTATGTCTAATGCTTTATTATTTTATTTCCTATATTCTTATGCATATTACACAACAGTATTTATCTAGTCTCAAACTATTCTAGTGAGTTTCTGTATAAGACTGCCATCTAGCGGTCGTGTATATTATATGACTGGCACATTTGCACACGTTTTAAAACCAGGAAATATTTCAGTTCAGAGAAATCGAAACTTAGATGTCGTGGATGTCTCTCTGCCTGTGAGTGTGAAATAATGGCAGATCCAGTATTTCAGGGCTCAGGATCAGTTCAGTGTTCAATTTGTCTGGATCTACTGAAGGATCAGTGACCCATTCCTGTGGACACAGTTACTGTATGAGCTGTATTACAGACTGCTGGGATCAGAAGAGAGTCTACAGCTGTCCTCAGTGCAGACAGACCTTCACTCCAAGACCTGTTTTAGGTAAAAACACCATGCTGGCTGAAGTGGTGGAGAAACTCAAGAAGACAAAACTACAAGCTGCTCGTCCTGCTCAGGTACACTGAATCTGGAGATGTGGAGTGTGACATCTGTACTGGAGACAAAAACAAAGCCATCAAGTCCTGTCTGGTGTGTCTGTACTCTTACTGTCAGACCCATTTGAACGTCACGAGGAATTTCACCCAGGGAAAGCGACATAAAGTGATGGAGCCACTAGAGACTACAGGAGTGATCTGCCCAACATGAAAAATGATGGAGATTTTCTGTGTACTGATCAGAAAATGTATATGTTATTGGTATGGTGGATGAACACAAAAACCACGACACTGTATCAGCTGCAGCAGAGAGGACTGAGAAACAGGTATGAACTATGAGTGGTATATTGAATAATAAAGTTCTTCATAATTATGTAATCTATATTTGAAGATCATTTCAAAAGTTCTTAACTGAGACATAATGTTATTTTCTTACACATATTTGATCATCTTTAAAACAGGTCTTTGTGACATTCTCTCAAAGAGACCATGTAATGAGTTATATATTGACTATATACTCTGAATCCTACAGAGACAGTGGAGGAAACCCAGAGAAAATTCCAGCAGAGAATCCAGGAGAGACAAAAGGAGCTTGAGGAGCTGAGAGAGGCTGTGGAGTCTCACAAGGTGAGTTTGAGCAGAAGGAACAACTGCTGGCTGCTGGAAGAGCTGTTTCAGACTCAGTTAGGACTCCCTCCATCAGTCAGTGAGGAGCCCAGTGCTGGAGTCTTTCCAGTCCCACTGAAGCCACTGTGGGGAACAGACTGTGTGAGGGACCAGTAAGAGCTGATTCTAATGCGTCTCTCTCTGTGGGTCCTAACAGCGCTTGCCAGGCAGCAGTGAGAGGACAGTGAGAGGATCTTTACTGAGTGATCCGCCCATTGAGAGAAGCCACTCTGAGGTGACACAGCTGATCAGAGATCAGGAAAGGCTGCATGCAGTGAGTCGAGCTGAAGAAATACTGGGAAACGGAGCAGAGATTGATGATCTGAGGAGGATGAGAGATGCTGAACTGGAGCAACTTCACACACAGATGATCACATTAATTTCCTCCAGGTAACAGAGATCTGGCAATCATGATAGTGGTCTTTAAGAAAGGAAGAGCTTGTGTTTCTATCATAAGTTTCTCTGTCTTTAGCTGGTGTTTCTCTTGTGTCTTTGTGTCTGTTTTAGAGTTTCCAGTCTCTCTCTGTTCCTCCTGGATCTACAGACTCACTCAGCATCAGTTCTCGTCTCTCTTTTGATGATGTTGGTAAATCTGTGTCTCATCTGAGAGAGAAACTGGAGCATTTCTGCAGAGAGGAGATAGAAAAGATATCTGGCAGAGGTAAACTTTACATTTCCTGACATGTACTGTATCATAGGCCCTGTCCCAAATGGCACCCTAAACACTCGTGGTCTTCTTATGAGACCACACTTTCATCATGTAACACCTCTGACAATCGGGAAGAAGTCTGCTGTGGAGCTCGCTTCAGTGTGGGCTCAGCAAAAGTGTGCATCGAGGGCACATGCACCCTTCTGAAACCTAAAATGTCAAATGGGACACCCTACGGTCTCATGAACTTAACGGACATGCGTACGCAGCAGCCATTGTGAGTCCACAAGACCAAAAGTGCGTATGACGTGTGCCATTTGGGACAAGGCCATATGATGTCATGTAGAAAGACAATGCATACAATACAATATATACTATAAAGTGTCTGTTGGTTTTTGTAGTGAGAAGCATTAACATCATTCCCACCCCTGAACCCAAGACCCATGAGGAGTTCCTCCAATGTAAGTCTCTTTGATCATACATGTATAAGAGACAGACTTTAGTTCTTATTATACACCACCAATCAAACTGAACTGTGTTGTGAGTGTTATGACTGCATATAACACTCTTGATTTACATGAGACACATTTACTCTGTTAGTATTCAAAATACAATTAACTATAGCAATCAGGAATAATCACATGATAATTTAACTTGCAGGGTTAGTTAAAAGTCCTGGTCTGGTCACTTGTGTTCGTCACTCACTGCTAGTTTGTTTTGATAGAGAAACATTAATTCAAAAGGACCTTTAGCTCAACTTTACAGTTTGTTATAGAGCTGTTGTCTTGAAAACATTTGAATAGGACTAAAAACTAAATAGAAATGTGAACTGACTTTCCGTTTCTACATTTTATTCTGCTGGTCAACTCCAAACACACAGACACACCAACACAATGATGTTGATAACAGTGAGGCAGATGTTGTGTAGCTTTTTTCCCAAAAGTATCTAACATTACTGTTACTTTTCATGTAATAAAATCCTAAATGTAATAAATTACTTTTTTTTATCTTAAACAGATTCCCATCAGCTCTCTTTGGATCCAAACACAGTGAATAAAAACCTGGTACTGTCTAAAGGGAACAGAGTGATTAAATACACTCGTAAAGAACAGCGGTATCCTGATCATCCAGACAGATTTGATGGTTATCAACAGGTGTGTGTAGAGAGAGTGTGTGTGGACGCTGTTACTGGGAGGTTGAGTGGAGTGGTGAGGTGGATATATCAGTGTCATATAAGAGCATCAGCAGGAAGGGATGGGGAGATAAATGTGTGTTTGGACATAATGATCAGTCCTGGTGTTTGACCTGCTCTGACTCCAGATGTTCATTCTGGCACAATTACAAACAGACTAAACTCCCTATAGTCTTCGGCTCCTGTAGAATAGGAGTGTATGTGGATCACAGTGCAGGAATTCTGTCCTTCTACAGAGTCTCTGACACAATGACCCTCATTCACAGAGTCCACACCACATTCACTCAACCTCTCTATGCTGGGTTTTGGGTTAATGTAATTGATATGGAAAAATTGGGATTGTTTTGTTCAAAAGTGACATTCTGTGATCTAACAATATAGATACAATACTTTGAAAAATATTCTCAAAATATAATTGTCATGTTTTTGACATTTTTACTCTAAATATTAACACAATTGTAATCAGTAGCATTAAGTGATTTTATCCATAAGTTGCAATGATGCTTATTTGTTATGTCTGACATTATTTCTTTTTATTTCTTTTTAAAAGACAAAGTTTTCTTCACCTCACAGAACTAAATTTTTAGTGCTGACAGTATTCACATTCAATGAACCACTGAAATTTAATAGAAAACATCCATCTGTAATTTTCATGATCTTATTCTCTCTCTTCCAGCAAATCCCTTGAATAAACAAATGACCTTTTATTATCCTGATCAAAAATAAGTCCACACTATATTCACTCACCGAGCCTCTATCCTGTTTATGGAGAATCCGAACCTGTGTATTGTAACAGTGTAGATTATACAAATAATCTGCTCTTTGTCATGACTTTTTTTTTTTTTTTTTTTTTAAGAACATATGAAATGATGAAAAGTATATAGATTTATATAGACAAAAGTTTTTCTGTGTATATGCTTTACCATGATGGTAACAAACTATGTAGGTTTTATTATTTTTTAAAATTCAAAGTGTTATATATATATATAGATATATTATATATATATATAGACATATATATTAGTTAAACATTGTTATATTTAATTTTTTCAAGTGAAAATGTTTGATTTTGCAATTTTTGAAACGTTTTCAGAATAAAACAATAGATTCAGATGTCAATATTTTCATGTAACTGGTATTTTTTTTTTTTTTAATTACTCAACTTACGAAAAAACAAGAAAATCCCGCACACTATCAATATCACACTATTGATAGTGTGCGGGATTTCTTGTTTTTCGTATTTTGACTTTACTAGTCTTTTTTTCCTACGCACTATCTATGACCTACAGGTGTGCGACGCCAATTGATCATTGATTAAATTACTCAACTTGAAATTGCCTTCCCAACATTGTATATGTAATTTTATTCAATTTAATAATTACAGTATCTGAGCATAACAATCATTTTCTAATTATATGTTACTTTTTCATTTCTATTTGCTATGAAGTGTTTTAAAAATAATTATATAAATATTTAAATAATATATGTTAATATTTTTTTTTTTACATCTCTGTACTCACCTTAAACACATTTTCTCTGCAGCATCAACTGATGTCGCCAGAGGGCGCGCCAAGACCAAAAAAAAAAATAATTGAGCATTTACTCTCCTATGCGCACCAACGGATCGTGTTTGGTTTATATCTCTATATGAGCCCGTATAAGTTAAGAATTAAACATTCTGAATTAATCACATATTGACCAGGATTACAAGGCTACTATACAAAATAATCCACATCTTACTAAACAACAAATTAAAGCAGAAGACCAACAACTTGTATTTGTAGCTTATTCACATTTCTTCTGATAAATCATAAAACAACTATTTTTGCCGGACTTGATCACGGTGCGGCGCACTTCCGTGTCTCATTCTCAGTGGCTCGCAGCACGTCGCGCGCCCCCGCCCCCCCCCGAACCGAATACGAGAGTGCGCGCGAGAAATGCAGCGCGAGACACACACCGAACAGCCCCGATAAACCCCGCCGAATCCACGCGCACGGGAAAAAAGACATTGGGAAAAAAACAGCAGACGCTTGAGAAAGGAGTGACAGGAAAGTCCACCGCCGACGGTAAGATTCTTTCACTCTTTTAGATTAAATGAACACTCTGCCTCAGTTACATTAAGATTTTGTCTAGTTGGAGCGTCTGTGATAAATAAAAGCGGCTCCCATTTGGAGAGACAGAGCGCACGGTAGTGAACCAAGGAAATATCTAAATCAAGTGCAAATTTCATAACTCATTCAGCCGGCGAATGGAGGAATAATGTACCTGAGCTTATTTGATTTCTGAGATGCACATAAAGATTTCAATAAATCAGCCTTGGAATTACGCGACTGAACTGAGTGGAGAGGGGCGTGTTCTGAACACACCAGCGCTGCTGTCTCTGCGCGTGCATGCCGTCTCTCTCGCACTGTTTATTATTATTTTAATACAAATATTGAGATAAAATTTCTTTGAGATGACTTAAGGAATGTAAAGCTAATTGGTAAAGCGTGTTTTCTGAAGCACAAATTGATAAATTATGGGATTTTCAGAGAAGTATAATCATTTTATATGGGATAATAATGGTTTTGGTTATGATTACATTAAAAATGCTGCATTTAACTATTTACACAGACGCGGATTTATGTTCACCGTCCTCTTTTGTCAGAGCTGGCACACATTTTGCAGCGCTGTCTAACTGGTGCACAAGCGTGCGCGCACACTCACTCACCCACCCACACACGCGCACACATACACAGATATTACTGATCTGAAGCTTATAAATAATATACACACACGATGAATCCTTATTATTAATTAATACTGTTTATACACATATTTGTTTTTACACTTTATGATGCTAGCCTACACAATCCCAAATAGTCAATTTCTTCACCCTGTCACTCACTAATGTAAATGAATATGATTCAGTCTTTTTTCTTAATGTATCAACGCGCCTTTTATGATATTAATTATTATTATTTTTAGTTTACATATCATTTCAAGCTACAACCGTAATTGCCTGGTCCTTTGTCTCTGCAAAGCACATGCGCATTGCGCGTGGGGTGTGGATGGACAACTGATGATTTTACCCTGTATATCTCTCACATCGGCTTCTAATGTACTGTATTATAATGCACAACTGTATTTATGACATGAATATTATTTTCCCGCAACTGTGTTCATGAGTATTTTTGTTTGTAGAAGAATCTATTTTACGTTTCACGGCGATGCGGCAGACAATGAACCGAGTGACCGTGCGCTCGCCTCCCTTGAGGAAAAAAAAAAAGAGCACTCAGACCCCGCATATTGAAATAAGACCGTGTAAAACGTCTCCGCCCAATAATTCCGTCTATGGTGTTTTTTCAAGATAAGAGTTGAAATTATGAGACGGAGGTGAGTTTGAGAGAAGGAGCGGGCGGTGTGATGAGCGCGAGGCTTAATAATCTTCACGTTCACGCGGACCAATAAACCGCCGCTTGAATGAGTCACGCGTTTCAACCTGGAAACATCAAACCAAACTGAGAACTGAGCGCAGATTTTTTAAGGTAACCGTTTGCCAAAATTTTGTCATTTAAAATGTAAAAACACAAAACAGTAACAGAATAGTCCTGAAAAAATGTCCAGTGTAAAAACAATTTGGAAAAATTAGGTTTTGGGTATTGATTGATCTTCCGTAAACAGTATTGATGGCATAAAACGTTGTTATAATGGTTGGTACACACTTTGGAAAAGCATCTCCCTCTGTGTATGGCAAGCCGTTTTGACTTTTATTCATTCTCAGGATATGAATTCTTGATATCAACAATTCAATTCTTGATATCTGTAATTGTATTTTCACTAGTGAAATGTCACCATAGGCTGCCATTCAAATTCAATTGTTGATATCAAGAATTGATTTCTTACTAGTTAAAATTCCAATTTCACATATCAGAAATACAATTCTTGCTAGTAAAAATAATATTTTTTGACATCAATAATGACATTGTTACTAGAAAAATGTGAATTTTTGATATCAAGAATTCATTTGGCACTTGTTGAAACATCAGTTCTTGATATCATATTGAATTGCTACTAGTAAAAATGTTTATTTTTGATATCTGAAAATGTATTTCTGATATCAATATAATTTCAGATATCTAAAATGGCTTTCTTACTAGTAACAATCACATTCATGATATCAGATACTAACATTGTCAGTAGTGACAAATTATTGATATCAAAACTTAACATTGTTACTAGTCGCAATTCAATTGTTGTTATCATAAATAGATATTTGCACTAGTAACAAAGTATTTAATGATATCAAAAATTATGATTTTTACTAGCACGAATTGTATTTCTGATATGTGAAATTGGAATTTCAACTAGTAAGAAGTCAATTCTTGATATCATCAATTAAATATGGCAGCCTATGGTGACATTTCACTAGTGAAAATACAATTACAGATATCAAGAATTCTAGTTTTTACTAGTGGAAATGTAATTCCTGATATCAAGAATTGAATTGTTGATATCAAGAATTCATATCCTGAGAATGAATAAAAGTCAAAACGGCTTGCCATACTCTGTGTGAGCAAGCCGCAGAGAGAGAGATAAATGAATATCAACATAAGTTCAGGTCTCATTTATTTGTCCAATGAGTTTGTATATAATGCAGAAGAGCCTGAAGGTAACTCACATAGGAGCCACTCACCAACCAAAAACATTATTAACCCAGTATGAGCGAGTGGCAACATTTACAGATCTGCACATTGGTTCTATATGTTCATGAGTTGAATTAGCACTAATCCTGGTAATTTTATATATTCTAGATGGTCAGATTCTTGTACTAGGTCACCCACGGAAACAAGAAGAGCAGTCAGGTGATTCATGTCCATGTGAGACGTCCGGTTTTAAGCCCAGCTGGAGTTTAGTGTTGCAATAGCAGAGGAGAGCAGGACTCGGTGAGAGTGAGAAAGACCTGTATTGTCTGATAGTTCATGATTGCAGATGCGTGTAAGAGGAAATTTACAGTCTGAATCTACAGTCTAGTTTCTGTCGGTGAGTTGAGAAAGAATGGATTTTTTAATTTTGGGCTTTTTATTTGCATTTAATTACATTCATTTACATTTAATTTTTATGTATATATTCAACATGACTATACAGCAATCATAATTAAAAAATTACTATTACTCAAAACAATATTTTTATTTTATTATTTAAATGATAAAAATATTACTGCAATTACACTATACTGTAAAATCAAAAAATAATATTTAATAATAATAATTTTATTTTACAGTAAAATTGCAAGACTAATATTTATGGCTGTAGAGCTGCATTTATTTTGGTGAAAAACCACTAAAGCCTCTCTTTTGAAGACAGCAGATTTATAAATGTTTATCATTACAAATTTGGGAAGATGATTGGAGCATGTTTTGTTTTCAAATGCACGTTGTAAGTGACCAAATCTCACAGCGCTTTCCGAGATGAAGTTCGTGTGGAGCAGCATTTACTGCAAACCAAGCCGCTCTGGGACACTGAAAACACCAGATCATGAGCCGCAGTATCAGCCGCAAGTAGCCGCAGTTATCGGTCAGCTGACGAGTATCACGGTTTAGTTTAATTTGGGCTGAAATTAATGATGTTAATGTAAACTGAAATGCAGCCTTTTTTTTCTCAGATTTACGTAATTCACATGGGTCATACTTCAGGTTGGAAAATACAGAAATTGTAAATACAGAAAAATCACTTCCCTGAGGCAAGTGGAAGAGAGAGGGCAACCCAGGCTAGATTTGAACCTGGATCCCTGTGGTCCAATAGCTCACAACACCTTAGCAACGAGGCAAAACTCCCTAGCAACACCCTAGCAACCATGTGATCGAGCGCTCTACCTCAAGTGCGACACAAATAAAAAAAATAGGCATGAAAATCATTGAAAGATTCACAGTGAACACTTTTTTCTGAAATCTTATACTGAATTTGGTGCACCAGGTGCTGTCAGATGAATATTTAGGTGTTTGCGATCACAGTTTTCAGTGTTTGTCAGAAGAAAAGCGGGATAGACAAGAAAGCTAGAGAGAGACAGGAAGGAGGCAGTGAGACAGGATGGCACTGACAGAGACAGAGGCAGCTCAGCCAAGCAGAGCTTTGAGTGTGTGTGTGTTTGTTTGAGGAAGATCATTGAAAGGGACAGATAACTCAAGCACATCTGAGACAGTCCCAAATTAGAGATGCATTCAAAATCAGTTATTTTTGGACTAGTCACTTAAAAAAAAAGCCATTTCAAAGTCTACGTACCCATTCTGTCACACCGTTGTTAACTACTTCTGATTAGTGGAGCATTCTTTTATTATTTGATGTTTTCCTCAGGCAGCCTTAGTTGTGTCGGCAAAACTTGATAAGTTTTAATGTCAGTCACTAGTCAGGTTCTGTCCCATCATCCTTTGCGGTCTGTGTGCACTGTGTGGAAAGTGATTGGTGGATTTATGTGCTCTGTGAGAAGAGCTGCAGAACTGAGCCACTGAGCCGGCTATTGTTTCACATTCACATTTGCACAAAGCCATGTTTTAAGCTTTCTGAATAATTATTTAGCATTTAAAATGATTTATTAGTGGAGTTGCAGTGCTTTTGCAGGTTGTTTTCTGTTTTTCCACATTTTTCTCACAATATACAGCAGCTAATTCTGAATAAACCAAAGGGATAGTTCATCCAAAAATGAAAAATCTGTGTGAAAATTCTTCTGTCGAACACAAAAGAAGTCATCAATGGGGTCCAGTATTGTTTTAGACCCCATTGTCTTTCATTGTACTGACAAAAATTGTTGAAATATCCTTCAAAATATCTTTGTGTTCCATAGAAAAAATAAAGGAAGAAAGAACACAAGCATGAGTAAATGATGAGAGAAATTTCATTTTTGGTTGAACTATCCCTTTAACAGTTATCAGCCCACAAGATGAGGGTAACTTCATGTGATTAATTATTTATTTATATGATCATGTGTTAATTATCAACCGTTACCTAGCAGCTCAGATTCCTTGATTCTGTTGATGTGTGTGTCATCATGGAATCTCTCTCTCTGGGTTGCCATGGCAATGACCTGAAGGAACTGTAAGAATGAGCCAGAATGGCAGCTCTCCTATGGTTCCTACGGCAACAGCCAATCAAAGGCCAGACCCCCACTGACCCCACCTGTCTGTTAGAGTCCCTTGGAGAAAGATACACACAAAACACAGTATTAGCGCTGCATGAGAACATCAGACAGGAGAAATATGACAATGACAAAAAGACACAAACATAAATGTACAGAATGACATGTTATAATATATGTCTGCTATTAGACTCACAAAAATCATCCTAGAACAATAAATGTATCATTATATATTTACAGAACGTTGTGAAAGGACAGACAGGAGTGAAGGTGTATTTAAAGGGATAGTTCACCCAAAAATGAAAATTCTGTCATCATTTACTGACCCTCAAGTTGTTCCAAATGAATTTTTTTCTTCTGCTGAACACAAAAGAATATATTTTTATGGGTAACCTAACAATTAATGTGCCCTATTGACTTCCAAAAAAAAAATAAAAAATACTATGGAAGACAATGGGGTCCATCAACTGTTTGGTTACTGACATTTTTCAAAATACCTTCTTTGTGTTCAGCAGAAATAAAGAAATTCTATACAGGTTTGGAACAACTTAAGGGTGAGTAAATGATGACAGAATTTCCATTTTTGGATGAACTATCTCTTTAATAAACACTTTCTGTTGTGTCCAGAACATTGACTGTGTAGTCAAGGCCTAATGAACAATGCAGTCGCCTCTTGTTTGGACAGCAAGTTTCCCACAATAATGAAAACATTAAACACTGTGTAGATTTGTATGTGTCCATTTTTTTTTCTGGTGGTATGTGGATTATGTTTAGACTAAACCTAAATCTCAGATATTTAAGTCAACATAATACATCTTTTGCAACTGTATGAATCTTTAAAGAGCCAGATATGAAACCCTAAGTCCTTCTTATTTGTTAAAACACCCGATAAATATGCCCCTAGTAAAAATTATGTGGGTGTTTCTTTAACTATTTATGTCCCAGAGGTTGATTTTTATTAAAACAGATTTTTCTTTTTTTGTCCAAAGGCCTTTATAATAATAAAAAACAAAATATGACATCCATAGTATGTAAGGTAGTAAAACTAGATCTCTTTTTTTGATCCCAAAAGGTTTTAATTATATTTTGCTACATATAAAGGTATTTTAAAGAGTTTGAAGTGTCAAATAGTCATTTGGTTTAACTGTCCAAAGGCCAATACAGCCATTTAATTTGTGATTAAAATAAAAAATGTAATAAATGTAAATATTTTTATTCTGGCATGATTTTATAACATCATATATCATCATAGTGCAAAATTATATTAAAATTATGTGTAGAAGTCATTGCTTTGTTATGAGAAAGAATGTCCAGAAAAATGAATTTCATTGATGTCATTCGGAGTAACCAATATAAAGGGTCCATTTTGGATCAAGTCATGCGGTCAATATCATGTGACAGGACGTGACATCATTTAGACACCTGCAAAGGACCAGATGGTTGTGAAGAAAAGTAACTCTATTCGAAAATTTCACGTTTTCACTTGCTCATACGCATGTCCCGAAACATCAGGTCATTCGGTACAATCGCTATAAAACATGGAAAACTAAATATAAAATGTTTGTCCTTTTGCTAGCTAGCAAGCTAACTAGCTAGCTAGCTAGATATCAACCTGTTAGCTGTAAGAGTCATTTGGTAAAACCAAAATTTTGGTTTAACCGAATAACTTATTTGGTGACAAATTTTGTCCAACTTGTAAAAATTGACAAAAGCAGTGTTAATTGATTTTAAAAAACACATAATCTCATTGTTAATACTTAATAAAACTTTAAAATTATATCTCGATTATGTTTTTTTACACTTTTAATAACCCATATATGATATAAGATACAGCATATGAAGGAAAATCAACATAAATATAATTTATCCAGACAATCTGTAATTTTGTAAAATTACACAAAAAGTGTAAAATTATTATTTTAAGTTAAATAAATGCTGTAAATAATGAAATAAGCTGTAGAAAGACAAATGAGTCTGTCAGTTTATTCCAAAAATGTTCAAAATGTCATTTCCACAACAACAGCATATTATCAAACACAATACAGAATTTGAGATGTGGTGGAAATGACATTTTGTTCCTAATAATAATAGAATTCTCCTGTAATGCATGTATGTTGACATTGCAAGTTGACAAATTAAAAGTGGACAAAGTTGAAGGAACAGCCATTAGTGTGCAGTATATTTACCTAAGTGTGTGTTCAGGTAAAGGAGCTCACATTTCATTTTATCAAGCATCTGTCAGTAACACGATTTATAGATGTTTGTACTTGAAGGACATGATACGATCAAATCTCACTCACTATCACGAAACACACATAGCAAGGCTGCAACTCAGGGTGAGGCTCAGGGATTGTGTGTGTTACTATCTAGGCTGGCTCCATTGAGAGTGTTGTTAGGAACAATGACAGTCTTAAATAAACACACACTCAAAGTCACAGTGCATTTTACCATCAGTGAGCCGCTAAACAGTCATCAGGATAATGTGGAGTCACTACTGAAAGAAGAATCTCAAGGTCTTCGTGTGTGCGAGCGTGTTTTTGTCTGCCAGTGGTGTTTATGTTCCCTTGCCGTTGTTTTCATTAGAGCAATTTCCATCCTGAGAGATGGCTCTGTGTGTGTAGGATGAAGAATTTTACCAGGTCAAAGTTTTCACAGTTCTCAAGATACTGTCCAAATGAGGTGGTAAACCACCTCAGCACTTCCAAATATGCTTGTGGAAACACAATCAAGGATTTTACATCTTGACATCTGTCTTTCCTCTTTTTTGCTTTCCATTTTAACACTGTTTATCTTAGTACTGGTTGTGGGACTATGTTTTATTGCATTAGTGTTCATTTAAAACCTTCCCTCGCACCATTGTTGTGTTTCTGGAGTAGTAGATGTTTTTAGTCACAATTATATGGATTGAGACACACACACACACACACACACACACACACACAGGCCCTGATATTTTCTTCACATTCAACAAAATAACCCTAAAATAATGACCTTGCAAAAAAAAAAATAAAGCAAATAAATAAATAAAAAATACAATATGAATAGTCAAGGCACATTCTTGTCATACTAGGTTTATCTTCTATTTTAGACTCAATAAATGGGAAGTTCACCATTTGCTCCAGTTACTGGGGGTTTGAACAGATGTATTATTGCTTGTAAAGTGCTTCAAGCTTGGTAAAAGTGCTATATAAATTAAACTTAACTCAATTGCATCATCATCAACAGCTGGTTTCTTTAAAATTTTAAAATGGCAGCAGATTTACCTGAGATATACATTTTACTGTAAAGTTCAATTAATTTCAGTCTTCAGTCTGCTGAATAAAGGAATAAGCCATGAAATGTTGTGCATTACAGTGCTTTACCACAGTTACGAAGTGGTATTGTTAAGTACAATGTAAAGCAGTGTCTTATTGCCTTTTTAAAAGGGCAATGGTGTTTTAATAAATTTAAATCTATTAATAATGATAATAGTTAAATAAATAGTTTTCTCACACAGTAATATAGTTCATTTTATTTGATCAAAAATACAGTAAAAACAGTAATATTGTCACATTTTACTACAATTTAAAATAACTGTTTTCTATTTTAATATACACTGCTCAAAAAAATTAAAGGAACACTTTGAAAACACATCAGATCTCAATGGGGAAAAATATCATGCTGGTTATCTATACTGATATGGACTGAGTAATGTGTTAGGAACGAAAGGATGCCACATCGTTTGATGGAAATGAAAATTATCACCCTACAGAGGACTGAATTCAAAGACACCCTGAAAATCAAAGTTAAAAAAAAAATGATGCAGCAGGCTAGTCCATTTTGCTGAAATTTCATTGCAGCAACTCAAAATGGTACTCAGTAGTTTGTATGGCCTCCATGTGCATGTATGCATGCCTGAAAACGTCGGGGAATGCTCCTAATGAGATGATGGATGGTGTCCTGGGGTATTTCCTCTCAGATCTGGACCAGGGCATCACTGAGCTCCTGGAAAGTCTGAGGTGCAACCTGGCAGTGTCAGATGGACCAAAACATAATATCCCAGAGGTGTTCTATTGGATTTAGGTAAGGCGAGCGTGGGGGTCATTCAATGGTATCAATTCCTTCATCCTCCAGGAACTGCCTGCATGCTCTCTCGCCACATGAGGCAGGGCATTGTCATGCACCAGGAGGAACCCAGGACCCACTGTACCAGTGTAGGGTCTGACAATGGGTCCAAGGATTTCATCCCAATACCTAATGGCAGTCAGGGTGCCATTGTCTAGCTTGTAGAGGTCTGTGCGTCCCTCCATGGATATGCCTCCCCAGACCATCACCGACCCACCACCAAACCGGTCATGCTGAACGATGTTACAGGCAGCATAATGTTCTCCACGGCTTCTCCAGACCCTTTCACATCTGTCACATGTGCTCAGGGTGAACCTGCTCTCATCTGTGAAAAAGAACAGGGCGCCAGTGGCAGACCTGCCAATTCTGGTGTTCAATGGCAGATGCCAATCGAGCTCCATGGTGCCGGGCAGTGAGCATAGGGCCCGCCAGAAGACGTCGGGCCCTCAGGCCACCCTCATGAAGTCTGTTTCTGATTGTTTGGTCACAGACATTCACACTAGTGAATGTCTCTGACCATCATCCTGTTCCTCCTTGTACAAAGGAGCAGATACCGGTCCTGCTGATGGGTTAAGGACCTTCTACAGTCCTGTCCAGCTCTCCTAGAGTAACTGCCTGTCTCCTGGAATCTCCTCCATGCTCTTGAGACTGTGCTGGGAGACACAGCAAACCTTCTGGCAATGGCACGTATTGATGTGCCATCCTGGAAGAGTTGGACTGCCTGTGCAACCTCTGTAGGGTCTAGGTACCAGTAGTGACACTGACCCTAGCCAAATGCAAAACTAGTGAAAAACAGTCAGAAAAGATGAGTAGGGAAGAAAAGTCAGTGGCCTCCACCTGTAAAACCATTCCTGTTTTGGAGGTTGTCTCATTGTTGCCCATCTAGTGCACCTGTTGTTCATTTCATTAACACCAAAGCAGCTGAAACTGATTAACAACCCCCTCTGCTACTTAAAGGTTCTCTAAGCGATCCTGAGCGGAGTAACTTCCTGTTGACGTTCGAAGTGTTGTCAAACAAAACAGAGGCTAGCTAGACCCTCCCTCCCTCCTCCTCCTCCCCTCCCATCCGTGCTTCCTGAAACAGTCATGAACGCGCATTTAAAATCATTCTTGTCGGTTATTGGCTGGAGCATGTTTATTATGATTCGTGGTCCAGGCTGCACCAGTTTGTTTTTATTGCCGTTTTCGGAGCTTGTGGCGACTACAGAGACTGCGTTTTTTACAGTGTGTTCAGGGGACAGGCAGCTAGCGGATAGTGAGGAGATGTTTGCTGTATGTGACAAAAAATGTTTTGGCCTAAAAACGCGTGACATCACTTAGAGCACCTTTAACTGACCAGATCAATATCCCAGGAGTTTAACTGACTTTATGCTATTCTCTGATTAAAAAGTGTTCCTTTAATTTTTTTGAGCAGTGTATTTTAAAATGTAGTTTATTCCTGTGGTGGCAAATCTGATTTTTCAGCATCATTACTCTAGTCTTCAGTGTCACATGATCCTTTAGAAATCATTCTAATATGCTGATTTGCTGATGAAGAAACATACGTTATTATCAATGTTTAAAGCAGTTGTGCTGCTTAATATTCTTTGTGGAAGCTGTGATATATTTTTTCAGTATTCACTGATGAATAGAAAGTTTAAAAGAACAGCATTTATTTGAAATATATTTTTTGTAACAATGTAAATGTCTTTACTCTCATTTTTGATCAATGTAATGCATTCTTACTGAAAAAAAATATTTATAAAATATTTTTAAAAAAATAAATAAATAAATCTTACTGACCCTAAACTTTTGAACAGTAGTGTACTAGGAGAATGTGTTAATCACTTTTTTTACACGGCTTCGAACTTTCCAGGTAAATTAGGATCATTATAAAGAGCTCAGTGCTGTTTTCCTGGCACAATTAGCATCACTATTAAAAAAAAAAATTTGTGTACATTTTCTACCGATAATGGCAGCAGTACTTCATCAAATGATGGAGAAGAACACTTTTTTGTTATATTTTTGGCTTTTTTATATGGCTTTATTGGATAGGACATTGTAGAGATCAGACAGGAAAGCACAGGGTGGAGGAATGGGATCGGCAAAGCACCCTGAGACAGGAATCAAACTCGGGTTGCTGGAGGCGCAGTTGCACTATAAGCTGCCCATTAGGCTATCGGCTCTGACAAGAGAAGAGCACTTTAAAAGACACCCAGACTGTGGTGTGGTCAAACACACTTTCTGCATTTTAAAGAGACAATTAAGGTGTTTTGATAAAGTATGACAGATTGTAGTAGTCTGCCCTATCCTCCACAACCTAGCATTTAGAAGCGGCCTGTAAGATGGGGAATTACAGCCTACAAATTGTGTTCATCACCAATTTTGTTGGTGCATTCATGCTGTTACCTAATTTGCATAATTCCTTTACTGAATTGTGCACTGAAAGAACTCAAATAAGCTGTTTTTAACAGCCGCAATTCTTGTTTTGTGAGTTTCTAGCTTCGAATTTAGTTCCATAGTTAGTATGTCACTTAACCTCTGGTTCTCAGATGTTAATAAGAGTCTAAACTGTGTGCACTGATCAGGAAGAATCAGGAAGGAAGTAGTGATCATTTGGAACACATAGTTCTGGCCTTAAAAAAAACACGTAGGCTACTATTGGTGGGGGAAGTTTAGGAATTAAACAGAACAATAGTTACCTGGAGTGAAATATTTCAGACTCTTTATGTCAACAGTCACACTTTCAGTCATCCTGAAAGCACATCCACCATTTGGTGCTTAAATCATGATTTGTGTGAACAAGAATAATCAATAAAACATGTAATCACAATAATCATCATATGACTCATCATTGCATATTTACTTGTCAAATCATCTCGACCAATCAAACAAAGAACAAGAGCTTCCAGTTTCGCTGTCTGCTCTGTTCTGGAGTTATTCATTAGCCTGAGCTCATGTTTACGTAGAGGCCGGGCCCTAGAACAATGTGCTAGTGTGTGTGGTTTGTTTGAGTACATCTCTAGGGTTATGAGCTTGTGTGTGTATGTGTGTATTTGAGCTTGGAGGACAGATCTAAAGTTATTAGTGTGTGTGTGTCATACACTTTGAGCTGTCACATTCTCCTCACCCTTTCTCTCCCTCCACTCAAGTCTGGTCTTCACTAAAACATCTCTGGGATGTGGCTCTACATTGCCCCCTGTTGACCTGGAGGTAAAACAACTGCATCTGTATTCAACATAAAAACACCCACATGCACATAAGAGTGTGTTTGCAAGAGACAGTAGGATAAAAATGGTTGAATGAGGATACATAGTAGTAACTTATTTTCTGCTCTTTTGCATATATTTTATCCTACACACATATTTTTCCTACACACTTTATCCTACACATCTTACATATTTTATCCTACACATCACATATTTTATCCTACACACATATACTTTAGAGTCCATTATGTTTACATTAGCTAGAGAAGGTTGGTTGCAAACAAACAGGTGTTCGGCTAGAACACAAGTCAGCAAAATTATTCCAATACTGACTGAGAGGCATCTAATACCAATTTACTTAAAAAAAAAAAAAAAACTTTATATGTGAGTGAATATGTAATATCTTAATATGGTAATATGTATGTTTTGTCCACATATAATGCAGTGTATTGTATTTGAATATGAAATGCTATGAACGTGGGCTTGCTCCCAGAATGCATTGCTGCTGTTACAGCACAGTGATTGGGTCAGATTTTCTGCTCCAGTTCTCCACTCCACCCCCCCTCAACCCCCCCTCCCCTGCCTCGAGCCCAGTGTGTGTGTGTGTGTGTGGAGTTTTGGAGTTACATAAGCAATTTGGGATTCAAAGCTACTCGTTTATATGGTAATACACACATACATCTAAACTACCGTTCAAAAGTTTGATATCAGTAAGAAATTAATTATTTTATTCAGCAAGGATGCATTAGATCGATCAAAAGTTACATTGTTAATGTTAACAAATTTCTATTTCAAATAAATGCTGTTCTTTTTAATTGTTCTATTAATCAAAAAATTCTGAAAAAATCATGGCACTAGTAATTAGTAACTAATAGTAATTAGTAACTAGTAACTAATAATTAGAAATGTTTCGTGAGCACAAAATCAGCATATTAGGATGATTTCTGAAGGGTCATGAAGAGAAATGATGCTGAAAATTCAGCTTTGCCACCACAGGAATAAATTACATTTTAAAATATAATGAATTATTGATATATATATATATATATATATAATATATAATATGAGCAATATCACATGAGTAGGCATCACAGCGTGTGATACACAGCCATGTGATATTGATATTGCGATATTGCGTATATACAACAGTTCGACAGCACAAGTGTGTAAATAAATAAGAAAAACAACAGAGTATCTTTAAAAACCCTCTTTTGTGAGGAACTACTTCCTTCCTCCCGGATTCAAATCCCAAGTTGACAGTTTAACAGTTGAGCCCAATCCTCCGTTACTAATCTAAAATGTCACTTTAGAACTAATAACGAAGGAACGTTGAGTTGCTTCATTGAAACTCACTGTAATATGTAGAGTATTATGAGAGAGAGATCGCCTGAGTGAGTGTATTAGCTGCATCTAGCTGATATTCTTCAGGTAAATCTTATATTCATAATCAAAAAATCAGTTTGAATGTCCGCTGAGGAAAGCGATATCTTTGTCTTTGTCCTTTTAACATTTAAGACATTCCCTTGACAGTGCCAGTCAATGCATTTGTCAGTTGTATCCTGTAAGATGTTTAAAGTAAAAACAACATCCTTGTTTCAGTCAATTTCAATATAAAAGTCTTTGCGACTGACTGACTCACTCATAAAGACAGTCTTTGCTGCCATCTCATGTCGTATTAATGTAACTTTCGAAAGTATGGAACTTTCGAAGTCAAAATCACTAATGGACTCTTTCTCAATACCAAAAAATAAGGTATGTTATTTATATAAAATATTACTTATTGAACAATATTTAAATTAGCAACAATAGCCATTAAAACAGTATAAGAAGTAAAATAGTAAATAAACACAAGCAAACAGTTCAGTTAAAACGTACAAATGCAGTACTCTAGTTAATAAAGGAGAACTATATTCTCACCTAAAAAACTCTTAAAGGGCTAGTTCACCCAAAAAATGAAAATTATGTCATTAACTACTCACCCTCATGTCGTTTCACACCAATAAGACCTTGGTTCATCTTTGGAACACAAATGAAGATATTTTTGATGAAATCCGATGGCTCAGTGAGGCCTCCTGGCAATGGCTCAGTGAGGCCTCCTGGCTAATGGCAATGGCAAGATAATTAACACTTTCAGATGGCCAGAAAGGTACTAAAAACGAATTTAAAACAGTTCATGTGACTACAGTGGTTCAACCTTAATATTATAAAGCGACGAGAATACTTTTTGTGGGTGAGTAATAAACGACATAATTTTCATTTTTGGGTGAACTAACCTTTTAAAATACATTCTGTTACAAAATACCAGTAGTATCTGAAAAAATATGGTGGGTTTGCTCATCCGCCATGACACTCGCTGTGAGAATGCTGACATTTTTCCTCATTAATGTACACACAGCACCCCATATTCACAGAAAAACACAGAATTGCTCAGTATTTAGTAGAAGCACCCTTTTGATCTAATACAGCCATGAGTCTTTTTGGGAAAGATGCAACAAGTTTTTCACACCTGGATTTGGGGATCCTCTGCCATTCCTCCTTGCAGATCCTCTCCAGTTCTGTCAGGTTGTATGGTAAACGTTGGTGGACAGCCATTTTTAGGTCTTTCCAAAGATGCTCAATTGGGTTTAAGTCAGGGCTCTGGCTGGGCCATTCAAGAACAGTCACGGAGTTGTTGTGAAGCCACTCCTTCGTTATTTTAGCTGTGTGCTTAGGGTCATTGTCTTGTTGGAAGGTAAACCTTCGGCCCAGTCTGATGAGGTCCTGAGCACTCTGGAGAAGGTTTTCGTCCAGGATATCCCTGTACTTGGCCGCATTCATCTTTCCCTCGATTGCAACCAGTCATCCTGTCCCTGCAGCTGAAAAACACCCCCACAGCATGAGGCTGCCACCACCATGCTTCACTGTTGGGACGGTACTGGACAGGTGATGAGCAGTGCCTGGTTTTCTCCACACATACCGCTTAGAATTAATTCCAAAAAATTCTATCTTGGTCTCATCAGACCAGAGAATCTTATTTCTCACCATCTTGGCAAACTCCATGTGGGCTTTCATTTGTCTTGCACTGAGAAGAGGCTTCCGTCAGGCCACTCTGCCATAAAGCCCCGACTGGTGGAGGGCTGCAGTGATGGTTGACTTTCTACAACTTTCTCCCATCTCCCGACTGCATCTCTGGAGCTCAGCCACAGTGATCTTTGGGTTCTTCTTTACCTCTCTGACCAAGGCTCTTCTCCCCCGATAGCTCAGTTTGGCCGGACGGCCAGCTCTAGGAAGGGTCGTCCCAAACGTCTTCCATTTAAGGATTATGGAGGCCACTGTGCTCTTAGGAACCTTAAGTGCAGCAGAAATTTTTTTGTAACCTTGGCCAGATCTGTGCCTTGCCACAATTCTGTCTCTGAGCTCTTCAGGCAGTTCCTTTGACCTCATGATTCTCATTTGCTCTGACATGCACTGTGAGCTGTAAGGTCTTATATAGACAGGTGTGTGGCTTTCCTAATCAAGTCCAATCAGTATAATCAAACACAGCTGGACTCAAATGAAGGTGTAGAACCATCTCAAGGATGATCAGAAGAAATGGACAGCACCTGAGTTAAATATATGAGTGTCACATCAAAGGGTCTGAATACTTAGGACCATGTGATATTTCAGTTTTTCTTTTTTAACAAATCTGCAAAAATGTCAACAATTCTGTGTTTTTCTGTCAATATGGGGTGCTGTGTGTACATTAATGAGGAAAAAAAATGAACTTAAATGATTTTAGCAAATGGCTGCAATATAACAAAGAGTGAAAAATTTAAGGGGGTCTGAATACTTTCCGTACCCACTGTATATATATTATTCTATCAATATTTTTTTTCATCACAGATCTTGCTCAGTGCTTTGCAAAAAATTCAAACTGTGCAAATTAATGTCTGTGCAATGTTAAAATACATAATTTAAAGTGCAGATAAAACAATATAAACAATACAATATGCAAAAAACTGAAAGCAGCGTTTCTGAAAACAAATAAAAAATTCGAAGCAGTAGCGCATTTTAAATAATTTTAGTATAAATGTATTAAAATAAAAACTAAAACACAAAGTAAGGTATTACTCATTTTTTGTAATTATGTTACTGAGAAGTCATTGTTCATATAAATAACTCATTATTCGCTTTATATATAGGAACAAATTCGTTGTGATTAATTTAAAAAGCTAAAATTAATGTAACATTTCTTTGTTGTACACAGTTTGATTTCAATAATGAAATTAGTTTCATCAATTAGTTGTTGCAGCCCTAGTGACCAGTAAACTCTTGTTGTTACCTACTCTCTACACTTTGCAGCTCTGTCCTGGGCCCTAGCCTCTATGATGGAGCTCTGTCGTGGGGCCTAGCCTCCACAGTAGAGCTCTGTCATAGGGCCTAGCCTCAATGATACAGCTTCATCTGAATGTTTAATCTTACTGATGCATGGGTCTCAGTATTCAGTCTCCAATGCTTGTCTTCCTTTCAACTGAACTCTCTCTCTCTGTATTGGAGCAGGAGCCAAAAGTGCTATTCATCCGCTCCTTTAATTTTGAAGTTTGCGAGGGGGCTTTTGAATACTATATGTACACACACTGACACTTTATGCACTGACAGTTTACAAGCCACTCCAGGATCGTATTTACCATCAATCAGCAGGTTTCACACAGTAAGTGAATTTCAAGCCCCCTGTACAGATGAGACAGCTCACAGACGCAAACACACTGCAGCGTATTGTTTAACGCTGAAACAGCGTGCTGCTGTCTGCTTGACTCAGTGGAGACGGGACAGACAGTGTCTATTGTTCTCTTACACACTGAAAGGAAAGACTTTCCATGTTTCCATTGTCATATGTGTGTGTGTGAATATTCAACTCACATGTTGGCACATGATTACTGTTCTCCTTCTGTCTGGAGAATAACTGTATGTGTGTGTGCAAGTGTGTCATTACACAGATGGTGTTGAGCTCAGGAACGCTAAAGCAGCCAACAGGGAGATTGGAGTGAGAGAGAGAGAGCGAGAGTTTCGCTCGGCTCCTTATTCGGAATGGGTCACGTGACCACCCGGTTGCCTTGGTAACTGCGGTTCTGAATTGCAGGTAGTATGGCTCAGAGATGCTGTCCTCTAAAACCCCCTCCATATATCCTGATAACTATCAGCGCTGGAGTCTGATTACTGATTAATGATCTAGTTTTGATGCTTGATATGATAGAATCTTGACAGACTGTCTCAGAAATGTGAGTTTAGCCTGCTGAGCTTTTATTAGCTCTCTGTATCAAGACTGAAGCGCATGTACTAAAATAAACCCAGAGCAGAACATACAAGGTATGTTCGTTCTATTTTCTGCTTTCTCTCATTATACACCTTGCAGAGAGACCTTTGCAGATGATTTTTTTAGTACCTATTAAAAGCACGAATTGCATTTTTCTTCCTAGTATGTCATTCTGATTATGCAAGATGTAGCGTTTGACATGCTACACTTGAACTTCCACCAATAATCCCAGAGAGAAAATTTATTACTCAGTAGTTGCTCTTTCACAGTTTGGGAAGCAATAGTCACCTTTTTTTAACGTTTTACGTTATGTTTTTGTTTTTTTTAACATCTTTGTCTTTCATGTTTTTTCTAAAATAAAGATAGTATATTATAGTATTTCATATAGTACAGTCAAATTTGTAGTATAGTATAACGTACCACTCAAGGTTTTCAAACTGGGGTCCGCAAGGGAGTGCTACGGGGTCTGTGGAAAAGTATGAAAAACTGTAAAAAATGCCAAATAAATAAATAATAAACAAATATTAAAATAAATGAATAAATAATCATAGATTATAATAAGTAAATAAAATGAGATTAAATAAATAAATAACATTAGATTAAAATAAATAGTAACTAAATAAATCAAGTACAGTACTTTAAGCAGAAAACAATGTAATAATAAAACTATTTAATATTATAAATATGATTATTAATATTTTGCAAATAATATTTTAGACATATTAATAATATTCTTTTTCCACAGTATAAATTGAGACTTTATACAAGAAACTATATAGATACTTTTCAAATTTTAGGATTTTAAAGAATTGGATGAAAAATATTCTTAATGAAAAAAAAAAACATTCTTCAGTAAGTCTTCTTGCAGACTTTGGAACATATTAGCAAATCTGAACGCAGTCTGAGACTTTGTTGAGATCTGAAAGTTTAGAGGAGATGTGAGAGTTTACTAGTGTCCATTTCTTGAAAAAAATTTTTATCCCACTTTTGTTTAAGACAAACAACAGGAAAAGCCAAAAGATTTCATTGGATTATATGAAATTTAGGCCTTGTTTACACCTGGTATTAAGAAGTGTTTTTGTCAATCCAACCACAAGTGGGCAATGCTAAATCCAGGTGTAAACATGATCTAAAATGCTTTGAGCTTGTCTACTTTCGACCACTTCCAGAGGTAGTAGAAAATGCATTCGACCGGATTGCTTTCGTAGTGTAGACGCTCATGTGGTCGAATGTGTTCAAATAGCGCAAAAGACCGCCTACTTTCTGCCTACTGATCCAACGCAGTATGGAAAGCGCGCTAGACAGAAAGGATTTAAACTTTGTCGGCTGAAGACCTAAGTTTGGTTTGAAGACAAAAAATGTACCAAGCACAATGTTCTCTCGCCATTCCTGATTTCTAACACACACTCACAGCGGTGTGGTTTTCCGGCTAGAAGAAACAACAGCTGTATGTATTTCCAGTGTATCATTTTGCCATTCATATGTAAATTGTGCAAGCTTATTTCATCCATTGGATTAAAAGATCTGAAAAAACCCATACATTTACCCACACATAGACCCTCCCGTTGAAGAATCAGGACAGAAGTGGTCGAAAGTGGACAAAAGAGACGGATTAAAAGACTAGGTGTAAACGGAATGTCTCCCTCATCTACTTGTGATCTGATCTGCCA
This sequence comes from Culter alburnus, assembly GCA_028476615.1. Classification (NCBI taxonomy): domain Eukaryota; kingdom Metazoa; phylum Chordata; class Actinopteri; order Cypriniformes; family Xenocyprididae; genus Culter; species Culter alburnus. Next base: position 11,051 of record JAOTNS010004076.1, on the reverse strand, counting down.
AAATGGATCTTAATACCAGGTGTAAACAGGGCCTTAGTGTTAATAATTCAACTTGATGAAGATAAAAGCACATGAATGGATCATTCTGCAGTTTAAAGACCTCATTTTGGATCGCACAAGTTTCTCTGCTCATTGCAGCCAGTGTTGATTGTTCTGTTTCTCTCTTTTATAGGTCAGAGGTAAAATGGGAGGGAAGCTGAGCAAAAGAAGAAGGGATACAATGTGAACGACGAGAAGGCAAAAGAAAAGGACGCAAAGACGGAGGGAGCGTCGGCGGAGGAGAGTGAAGCTCCTAAGGAGAACAAGGAGGATGCTCCTGCCGCCACTGAAACAACCAATGACACGGCGGCAGCCGCCAAAGAAGCCACACCAGGCGCCGATAGCAATTCCACCGCGGCCAAGGAGGAAGAGAAAAGCGCTGCCCCTGCAAAGAAGGAGGAGCCTGCGGCGAACGCTAATGCTAATGCTCCTAAAGCCTCTGATGGCAAGACCAGTGAGGCTGCTAAAGCGGAACCCGCCAAGAGTCCAGATGCCCCTCCTGCCAAAGCGGAAGAAAAATCCACCCCTTCTGCAGCTCCGGCGAATGAGAAAGAGGCTGCAAAAGAGCCTGCCCCCGCCGCTAAAGATCCCGCCCCTCCTGTAGCCACAGCGACGGAGAGCAAGCCCGACGCTGAGTCTAAAAAGACTGAGGCTCCGCCCGCAAAGGAATCCGCCCCCGCAGAGCCAGTCACCACGGAGACCAGCCCCGCCCCCAATAAGGAGCAAGCAGTCGCTGTGCAGGATTAACAGAAGGAACAGTGAACGACAAGATTAATGACAAATGAAAAACAAGATCAAATCTAAATAATAAAACTAGCCCGCCCATTTTAAATTATATCAGTAATTATAATATGAATAATGATAATAGTAACAATAACAGTAATGATTTTAACAGGCTGGACTTTGATCATTGTGTTGGTGATGGACATGATCATGGTGAATAAGACTGGCAGTTATGATGATATTATCTTTAATATCCAATTGAACTTTGATACAAACCACCAGCCCCCAACTTCCTCTCTCTTTCTCTTTCTTTCTACCTCCATTCAATGAGGGGTGGAATAAAAACATGGAATCTATTCATTGCCACCCTCCAATTCTCACCCCTCCCAGTGTGTGGGGGTTCATATGTTTGTGTGTATTGTGTGTGTGTGTGTGTGTGTGTGTGTGTGTGTGTGTGTGTGTGTGTGTGTGTGTGTGTGTGAGCGTGAGTGGTAGTAGTAGTCCAGCCTCCCTGATGCATACTTCATATTTCCTGTTTGCTGCTTTCTAGTTAGTGATTGGCATTGTGTCTTTGCTTATCCCCTGACTTTCCTACTTTTTTGTTTCTTTCTCTCTCTCTCTTTCTCTTTTTCTCACATATCAGTGGAAACAAAATCAGTGTACAGCACAATGCGTCAAACACACACACACACACACACACACATACACACACGCACAGTATTGAATGTTAGCAGTATTAACGTTTTTTAAAGGAACAGTTCACCCAAAAATGCCAATTCGACCATGTCTTTATAAACCTGTATGATGTCTTCCGCAGAATGCAAAAAGGAGAATTTAGTTGAAAGAGCTGCTATTTTCTATGCATAAAATGTGAATGGCGACTACGTCTGTCAAGCAAGATTTTCAATGCAAGATTACGAATAAAGAACGATTTAACTTTCAAAGACTTGGAATATAGGGCATGAGCCGTAAGGACTACTTTTGTGATGCTTTTATGGTGCTATTTTGTCCTTTTTGGAGCTCGACAGTCTTTGGTCCCCATCCACTTTTACTGTATAGACAAGAGCAGCATGCACATTCTTCAAAATGGTTACTTTTGGGTTACACAGAAGAAAGAAAGTCATGTAGGTTTTGAATAACATGAGGATGAGTAAATGATGTCAGAATTTTCTTTTTAAGGTGAACTATCCCTTTAATTGGATGTTTGAAGGTTCATTTAAAGTGTGTATGTGTGTGTGGAAGGATCTGGAGGTATAAAGTGAGTGTATGTTTGGAGTTATGCATGGTATGAGCATGCATTTTCCGCATGTGTGTGTGTGTGTGTGTGTTAATGGAGTTCTGGTCTTTCTGTACTTTGAAAGCAGCAGTTGCCATGATGTCAGAGAGACAGAGAGAGAGAGCCAGACCTCCAAACTCACCAAACAGGACACACTTCACACACCGATCTCTCAATATACTGACAGAACAATGTGAGCGTTGTGTGTTTCTGTATGTGTGAGGCTGTGTGTGTGTTTTGCATGTCAGTGGTTGGCCCTATTGTTGTGTATTTTTGGTTGCTGTGGAGATAATGTTGCTACAGGTGATATTCATTTGACTTAACACACTCTCTCTCTCTCTCTGTCTTTCTCTATCATTCCTTTTCTTTCCGAAATTCCCTGGTTAAATAAAAAAAAAATAATAAAATTGAAGAACTGAGATATATGTACTTGTATACATGGAGCAACATTAATAAAGTGAAAGAAACAGATTGAAAATCAGCTCACACGTCTTGATTTTCTTGAATTCAGTTTTAATGTTTCTCCCCAACACACATTTTAATCTATTTTTAATGCTCAAGAGTCAAGACAGTTCAAACAAATCAAAACTAAACTAAACATGTATCCTGAAAAAAAGTCTAATTTTATCTGCAACAAATCCAAACTGTTATATAAGCTGTCACTGCAATAGAGGCACAAAAGACACAAGTAGCACATATACCAAAAACCGTGAGTTTACACACTTCACAGGGGGAACAATAAATATATTTACACAGGAATCACAATCGTGGGAAGCAAAAAAAAAAAAGAAATGTTGATTTCAATTTATAGCTAATCACTAACTGTGAAACTGTACAAGCTACTAATTTAAATTATTTCAACTACACTAATGTTGCCTTCACTGTCACACAAAAATTAAAATACTGTCATTAATTACTCACCTTCACAGCGTTCCACACCCGTAAGACTTTCGTTCATCATCGGAACACATTTTGATGAAATCTGATGGCTCAGTGAAGCCTCCATTGACAGCAAGTTAATTTCCACTTTCATTGCCCAAAAAGGTACTAAAGACATTGTTAAAACAGTTCATGTGACTACAGTGGATCAACCTTAATGTTATGAAGTGATGAGAATACTTTTTGTGTGCCAAAAAAAAAAAAAAAAAAAACTTTATTCAACATTTTGTAGTGATGGGGGATTTTCAGAACTTCATGTGACTTTGGCAGTTTGATATGCGCTCCGAGTTTGATACACGCTCCAACCCCCTGATTCAAACAAAAGATTTGTAAAGCTTCGAAGCTTCATGAAGCAAGTTCTGAAATCGCCCATCACTAGAAATGGTTGAATAAAGTCATTTTTTTGGGGGGGGGGGGGGGGGGGGGGGGGGTTTGGCACACAAAAAGTATTCTCGTCGCTTCATAAGATTAAGGTTGATCCACTGTAGTCACATGAACTGTTTTAACAATGTCTTTAGTACCTTTTTGGGCATTGAAAGTGGAAATTAACTTGCTGTCAATAGAGGTCTCACTAAGCCATCGGATTTCATCAAAAATATCTTAATTTGTGTTCCGAAGATGAACGAAGGTCTTACGGGTGTGTAACGACATGAGGGTGAGTAATTAACGACATAATTTTCATATTTGGGTGAACTAACCCTTGAAGTCTTGATTATGAGCTTGCTGCATTCAAGTGCTTCTTGTCGGAAATTGGACAAAAATGATCCCCAAGCTTCCCAGTGGTAAATATGACTTGAGAGAGCATTCATGTCCAACTTTTTAACCAGGAAACTCGTATTTACGATAATTTTGATAACACATTAAGGCAGCATAAAGCTCCCCTTTTGCAAGCTACAGGGAAGGATTAGATTTGATAATTTTATATAAAATAATAATAATAAAAAAAACAAAGTTTATATATTGATAATGTCATATTTTAAACATGAATACATATGTAAAATCATCATTTCTGTTAAAAATCTGCTGTATTAAACAGTTAGCATATAGTAAATGCACTTTGTGGCATATAATACTTGACATACCTGTGTTCGGATAACTGAAAATACATCTTAAAGTCACCATGAAATAAAAATTCACAAATCTTATGAATGTTGCAGTATTTATTATAAATTAATTTTCCATGAATGTCATTATTATTATTATTATTATTATTTTAAATTCATGTACACCTGTAATCTTTAATCAAAAACGTTATCTCCCCCTCCCCCTCCAAACTTCATGATGTGTATTTTACTTGGATATACATCACAATAGGGAAGAAATGTAAATCGTTTCATGCTGACTTTAATATCAGGTGTAAACAGGATCACTGATGTGTCTCAAATGTAAACAGTGTTTCAGTAACCACAAATATTAAGATGAGTTCATATTTATCATTTCAATAGGAATGAGCTGAATGTGATTTCACCAAGTAAAACCTGTTCCGGGATCAACATCCTTGTTGATCCTGCACAATATTACAATCAACCAATTGACGAGTTCACACTTACAAATAATTAGATAGTATGCATTTTTGGCGTGCTGTCAGAGGAGAGGGCTCCGAGCTCGGTATTTGGCCCAAACCCAGAGTACTCCCCCTGGTCGGAAAGTAACCAGGTGAGTGTGAGGAGACGGGGTGGTGGAGGGATGCTGAAAACTGTCGAGAAACCACAGGTGAGTCGACTGCGTGTGTATATATATATATATATAGGTCTTCACTCATGCTGATTGGGTAGACATGTTGATTGCTGATTGCTGGTTGGAGTGATATGATGATTAGTTAGATCATTTGAATGTGTTCATCCCGAACTTTGTTAATAAAATATTATTTAGTTTTGACGGATAGGTTTACACTACAGTTAATGGCTTACAACAAGAGTTAAGGCCCGTTCACACCAAGAAAGATAGTTTTGAAGCCATCCAGGAGTTGAGAAAAGCTACTGATCTGTCTCTCCGGGCCACCAAGGAGACGGCAAAAACAATCAGCCGTTCTATGGCAGCCCTGGTGGCCATGGAGAGGCACCTATGGTTGAACCTGTCTGATATCAGAGATAAAGACAAGAACATCCTCCTGGATGCGCCGCTGTCTCCTCTGGGCCTCTTCTGCGACTCAGTTACATATTGTCGAGAGGTTCCAGGAGAAACAGCCTGCAGCCTTCCAAAGATTTCTGTGCCTCGACCGTCAACCACAGCAAAAGCAGAGTGTCGTCACCGTGCTCCCCCGCAAAAGGCTTGGGGACAGGGAAGAGCAACACAGCCAAAGTCTTTGCGGGATAAGGCAGATCTGAGGACTGTCATTATCGCCAAGAAGGCTTCGAAGAGGTCCTGACGCCAGTGGTGTAGGACCTTTGAGGGCAGCCCCCTCCGAAGAGGGTCCTATATACATCTTATGGTATCCGCCCTCTCGGTGCCCTCAGGGGGCCATTCTGCCAACCCTGTCACCTCGTGTGCTTCAGGGCGCAGAGGACTCCACCAACTCTGAGGGGGCCGGTCAACATTTGATTTGGTCGAATGCTCAAAAAACACCAGAGACCAGTCTGAGAGACTGGTTCCCTTAGTAGAATTTCTGGCAGAATGGAAAAACTTCTTCCGAATATTTGTCAATGGGAACTGCTTACAATAGAAAAGGGTTACAGAATTCAGTTTCGGGTCTCAACCGCCAGTTCAATGGGGTCCTCCTACGTGGTGGACCCCGAGCAGTCTCTGGTATTGGAACAGGGAAGTTCTGACGCTCTTGCAAAAAGGAGCTATAGAAAGGGTTCCTCCTCCAGCAAGCTGTCAGGGTTTTACAGCTGTTACTTCATTGTTCAAGAAGGATGGAGGGTTGCGTCCCATTCTAGATTTATGCGTATTAAATTGCTCTGTTCAGAAGCTCAAGTTCAAGATGCTTACACTCAAACAGATCATCCTACAGATTAGATCCGAGGACTGGTTGTGACAACAGATCTGAAAGACGCTTACATTCAGTATTCATCCATCCTCAGCACAGGAAGTTCCTCAGATTTGCTTTCGGGGGCGAAGCTTATCAATACCGGGTTCTTCCTTTCAGCCTAGCACTTTCACCCCACACCTTTACGAAATGCGTGGATGCAGCTTGGCTCCTCTGAGACTCCAGGGCATTCGGTATTGAATTTATCGACGATTGGGTGATTTTAGCTCAATCCAAGCACATGGCAGTTCAACATCGAGATGTCATTCTGTCTCACATGAGAAGGTTAGGGCTCAATGCCAAAAAGAGTGTGCTCTTCCAGCTCAACTACCGCATCTAGGGGTGTCTGGGTTCAACTATGATCGGCTCCTCTATCTACTGCTAGTGTGAATTCCATTCTTCTCAGCCATTGAATTGGGTGAACTAGGCCAGTCACTCACTGTAAAAAGTTTCAGAGACTGTTGGGCTGATGCAGCAGCTGCGCCAAAGTGCTACCTTTTGGCATGCTGACATGAAACTGGCTGTTCCTGTGGTGGCTCAGACCAAGGGGTTTTCTATGAGGGAATCGTTTCGCATGATCAAAGGCCTCACGCGGCGAGCATTGTGTCTTAGTCATGTGGGAAGAACCTTTCCTTCCCAGGGACTGGGTGGGAGCTTTGTCCGTTGCATTAATGCTAACAACGGATGCCATTTCACGGTTGGGGGCGATCATGAGTGGTCGCTCACGCAGGGTCTCTGGAGGACTTCTTTCCGGCATGGAAAATGATGGTGGTTTTCGAGCTCTCAAATAATTACTCCCAGACCTGACGGGGCCATAGTGCTGGTACCGCCAGACACATGTCGGTGGTCCCTATATCACCCATCAGGGGGGAGAGGTCTCGCCACTGTCTCAATTTTGGCCACGGATCCCTACTGTGGGCAGGGAGCTCCTTCCCTTGCGAGGCTTACATCCTGGGGCACTCAAAATAGGTGGGGGCAGACATCCTTTGAGGCGGGGCCGAGGCCTGGAATAGGGACTCCCGCCAAGGGGTGGAGTCATATGGAAAAACTTCCATAAAAACAAGACTAGCAAAGCAACAACATGCAGGCTTATGAGGGTTATGATAATTAGTGATAGCCTTCTGTTTGTAGGTGTCCATCTGCAAGCTGGTGTCAGCAAACATTTAAGGTATTCAAAACCATAACTGTTGAATTCTTCCATGACATAAAATGAACTAAAAGACTATATTGTAGCACTGTGGAGGAAAAAATGTGTGCTTAAACCATGTTTATAAACATACACACACTGACTCCTCTTTTTCAGGCAGTCTGTTGTACATGCAGATAAAATATAATCAGGGTTCCAATTATATCTTGCCCAGTCTGACTGCTACAAATACATACATATTTAATGCTAACGAGGTCTGCCTTAGTCCAGACCCTGCATCTAGATTCAATTGAAAGCAATATGGATAATGAAAAACAAGCTTCTGCAAGACATCTACTGTTAACGCACGGAACATGGATGCGATGAAATAGGCAACAAAACAAAACCTCCAGTGGAATAACTCAGGCTAAGGCAGTAGCCTACCACATGCAGAGAGTTAAACCGAGAAAAGAAACTAGATAATCCCTTTACAGAACAGGCAGATTGTATTCAAATTATCATCACATATTGCAGAAAGGGATGCATGAGCAACATGCTGAAAGAGAAAAGCTTTTTTTTTTTTAAGGATATAACACTTACAAACTGCTGTTGAAAAGCTCTTAGACTGCAGTTTTCAACCTTGGAGGCTCATTCAGAATGTAAAATGTCCAAGTTTAAATAAGCTCAATTATGGAACTTTAGCACATTTTAAAAATCTCATTTGCAACCCTAATATGCATAATCTTCAATAAATTTTGCTTTAATATTACTGAACCTTTACTGCAACTAGGGATTTATATATGACGCACGGATGAGACCCTTACGTATCTTAGAGACAGGCATCTCGCCACATAGCAGCCACCAGGAGAAAAGGAAGATGATTGGCCCACTTTTCCAATGACCCTGTGTTACCATGGTGACATACACATGACCTATCAAGGCATCTGGCTTCGCCATGCCAATTCATCTCATTGTGTCGTTAACAAATCTTATTGTGCATTTAATGTGATTAGAGGAACCATCCCTGAATCGAATATGCCACAGGCTTTTCAAGAGGAAATGAGTAAAAAGGATCTTTGAAATTCACTGGCCATACATAAACTTATGAGATGGTTTGTGCTAGCAAATCTAGACAGCTTTCCTACATTATTAAGGAATACCAAAGTCTTAAAAAATTCTCCTTTACAAACTCTGCTAAATCATTCTGTTTTGTAGGCAAGAAATGACAACTTTTAAAATGACATTAATAAATGTTATAAATTTAATAGATTTAGCTGAAGGAATAGTTACACAAAAATAAAAATGGCAAACGGTGCAACAATTTTTGGCTGAACCATTCTTTTAATGTACAATTATGAATGAATTTGATAATGTTATAATTTATGAACTTTGATCCATGATTTTATCATATATTTAAATGTTCATTAATGGTAGACAAGAAGCACACATTTTGTAAACACTACTCTTTTTTTAAAGAATTAATACTTTTATTCAGCAAGGATGCATTAAATTGATCAAAAGTAACAGTAAAGACATTTATAATGTTACACAAGATTTCTATTCCAAATAAATACTGTTCTTTTGAACTCAAAATGTACACAGTTTCCACAAAAATATTAAGCTCTTTTCAACCTTGATAAAAAAACAGGTTCTTGTGCAGCAAATCTGCCTATTAGAATGTTTCTGAAGATCATGTGATGCTAAAACTCCAAAATAGTAGGCAAATATTAAACTTATGTTTGTGCAACAAACAAAGCCAATACAGCATGAGGAAGTTGTTCTGCAAATCAAAGGATTTCTGCAGCATTGAAACAGCATTATCCATTTGTAGAAAGCATCCGTGATATTTTTCTATGCATCACCCAAGAGACTAGAGAAGAATCTTATCCTTGCTGTCACGGCTAATTCAGCGATGCACTGTGAAATCCCACTACAGTAAAACTGTTGCTAGGACACCACAGAATTTGCGGAATGCCTCTCACAACCGAGCTCTCTGTGACTTCCAGTCAACAATTCCCATATCTGACATTCCTGAAATGCCACGTTTACCGCAAGTATTACCTATACGCTGTTCCACCTGTCTGTTGCTTTTTCACTGTGCTCTTACAAACAACCACAATTCTTGGAACATTTATGATCCATCATGTACTAGGGTAAGAACAGAGTAGTCTTCCGTTTGATAAAGCTGGCTGCACACATACACACACCCGGACCCCACTCAAACATGTCCATCAGTTTTAACTCATGGTTATGGGCTGTACTGTCAACTTTGCCTGGGGCAAGGAGGAGTATGTCAGGTTTGACAGGGCAGAAATGCTTTTGTATTGTTCTGGCAGAGTGGTCCCAGTAGACAGCAATCAAGTGTGCATGTGTTTGCCAAAGTGCAACGACTCTGAGCCTTTGGGCTCTCATATGCTTGATGTGCTGGAACACAAGGATCCTGTCCTACTTGCTTTTCAGATAACAAGCTCTGATGTTCTACAGCCATAAAGGAAAAAGTAGTGACTACAGGACCAGTGTTTGTCCTAAACTGAAAAACCAACACCTTGTCCTACCCAGACACGATGTGGCGACATGCGATAAAGGGTATTTTTTCCATGTTAATCAGAGTTTTTGTCATACGGGCGACAGCGGATTCTATTTAAAAAAAAAAAAAAACGGTTTCTATTTCGGCGACATAGCAGATAAAAACAACAACATACAAAGTAACACATAATAATTTCAGGTACTAAGTTATGTGCTTTATTTAATCTTAAAGGTGTCTAGTATGTAGTATGAGTTTGAACATCATTTGCACCTTTATAGGCATTCTGAAAGTGACCATGGATTATTCACCAGATCTTAAAATAAATAACAAGAACGTTCAAACTGTGAATTCAATGTGAATATAACACAGCTTCAATGTAGTTAGCTTGTAGCTTGTAGTGTAGCTAACTATATTAAAATGGTACCTTGACTATAGTTGAACATGTAGCTTAGCAAGTTTACAGATTCAAAGTAGCTTCCCCACACTGTAAAGGACTAGTGTTTAATTTAGCTACTATTTTTTAACAACAGAAAACTTCCCACCCATGACTACCCTTTAATTAAACAAGTTTTCAGCTAAAGTGGTTAGTCAAGAGTAAATATGCCTTCTAATATGATTATTACCAACCAGTTAATGACAATATATACAGCTTAAAGAGTGTGAACAACACAAAACATCAGGGAGGCATTTGAAAGCATTTTTATCAGTGTTAAACAGCATTGACCTTGATGTAAGCTAGCTTGATTGGGCCATCAGCACACAGACTCAGGGTTAGCTTTGTTATGGCTTCCTTAGTTTTGTGTAGCTATGACCATGATGTACTGTGAAGGACATTTTGCGTCAAGAAACCCAAACAATGATACGGCTGACTCTATAACAGGGAAAACATATGTCTGAGGTCAAATTTAATTCAAGGTTGTATTCTGTGCTAATTTGGCTAAATGCTAATGACTGTGCATTTCAGACTAGCAGTTAAAGATACAGGGTTTTTAATTGCTGACTATGCAGTAGGAAAAAAAAACAGTGTAAACTAAGGTGGTTAGCTTATCTCCCAGCCTGACAAAGCTGGTTATGCAGGTCTTTTTTCATAGATTAACTACGGTAGATAAACTGGATGAGGCCAACAAACTACCCTAGGCTGGTGATAAACCACAAACACTCACAAAATGATATTAGAAAAGCCAAAAAGTGTACTATCCATTGACAAGGCTGGTAGTTGATTTTGAAATTGACAAGTTCAAATACACTCTTCAAGGCAATTTGTAAATATTTTAAGTTAGACAAATTCATATGAAATTGTACAATTTCATTCATACTTTTGTATGATATGCTTACCTTAGGGGTGGACCCTCATGCTCATGCTTTTTTTTTTTTTTTTTTTTATTAAATAACATTTTGTACAACGCAAGGGTCAGGGGTGAGCATAAAACTTAAATAATTGATTTTGATGGGG